>LPNX011110004.1:1385483-1430963 GCA_001517045.1 Pseudotsuga menziesii | reverse complement strand
TGGTAAGGTCTACCTCTTCTCGCGCCTCTTGTTGGAAAATCCTATCCATTGGACCACCTGTAGATTGCCTCTTTCTTGTTTGATAAGTATCTCCACGCCCAGGAATGCTAGGTGGAAATGGAGTCTTGGTGCTAGAGGGCTTCCTCAAAAATGGAAGAGGATCATCCTCTTTTTTCTTGCTTGCTTCTGCCACCTTCCCTAAGCCAACATGATCCTCTCTTTCCATATCCCTCCTTTGGTTAGCAGTCACCGCTTTGCATGAAGAAATCCCACAAGAAGGAAGGGCCAACAAATGGCCCTTAACCCAGAAATATGTGCTCTTGAACTCATGGTTGCAAAAATTGCATCTCCAAGACACATTGCCTCCCCCACCCAGCTTTGCCCCGGGCCCATCTTTCCTTGTCACATACTTCCACAAAGGGTATTTTTTTTCTTGGGCTTGTTGTTTTGCTAAAACAGGGTTATATGGAGTATGAGCTCCACCAGCAGCCGATGGAGCACTTGACGGAGGAGGAGAATTGGTTGTGCTTGGTGGAATAGGAGGGGAGGCCCTAGATGGTGCATTTCTCCCTTTCCTTTGACCCCTACCTCCTCCCCTAGCTGATTGAGACATTCATTTTCTTGTGTGATGGTTGAACTTGCAATCCTCTCCACAAATCCGCCGGAATGCACTTGGAACCGCTTGGAAACAATGGATAGCCTTCAAATCTCCTTCAAAACTCCTTCACCTGCACATAAAACTCACTCTCAATTAATTGCTTCCTTTCAAATGACAAATAGAAAGACAAAAAATCAAATTTAAGTGAACCGGACTGTCTCTTTCCGCGGGTTACGTGTCCTGTTTTTGGGGGTTCGTGTCCGAAAATCGCGATTCCTTGGGTTTGCGTGTCCGATTCGATGAAGGAATCGTGTCCCGATTTCGGATTCGACCGAAGGTCGAATCCCCCTCGTGTCGGACACGAATCGTGTCCGATTCGTTCCCCACGGGACACGAAGGGGGTATACAGCGAATCCGGTTTCATAGAGGTGTGGATGACATCACTCTCATCATCATGACTCATCCCATGTCATTTCTTTGCCTCATTAGCCCTAATCGATTTCTTCAATAGCCATTTAATCATTTTTTAATCTGCCTCGGGACATGTGAACCTGCCAAAATAGCCTCCTAGGGTACCTACGTTGTCAAGCTGAGCACCCCAAACTTTCTGGGATGGGGGTACTATGGTACAAACAAGTGGCTGCACCCCCTATGCCCATACAACGCCCTAGGAGATCCAAATAAAACATCTCCCTGCTCAAACACATCATTATGTGAAGCAAAACTGCATCAGAAAGGAAAAATGAGCCTGATCATCTCTGTAAGTGCCCGGAACTGAAGATAAGCTATCTCATTAGACTCAGAGAGTCCAAATCCGTCTAGGGTGTATACTCATACCCCTCTAAGGTCTTTACCTGATCATCAACCATATCCAATAGACAATATAACCATCTGGAAATTATCAGATACCAATAATATAACTCAGACTATCATCCATCTACTGCAAGTGCTATAAGGCTAAGACATGCTCTACAACTCATTTAAGCAACAAGCATAACAAGTAGCAGTCATTTCATTGGCGGTGTATCAACCAAATACATATATAGGGTTTATTTATTATTACTCAGACCAGACTTTCAGGACTATACTCACTTCATAGTTGTAGTCAATTTGCTAGTGAAGGGTGAAGGCTGAAATTGACAAGGCTAGGGCAAAGGATGACTTCCTATTTAACATCATGACACTTTGGATATGGAAAAGAGAAACTCACTATAACCATATGCAAGACAAACAATAACACAAGGAATGGAAGTGCCTCACAAATGCTTGAGTTGTTCAGAGAGTGCTTATTCAACTTAGCCATCATGCTTACATCAAGTTTGAGCCAGTTTCATTAGGATCCTCAATTTCATTTCCATGGCCTTTTTGGCCTATATGTCCTTTTGGGGACTTCACCAACGCTTAAAAGCACAGCTAACTGCAGCTTTCATCCAGGACATTTTCAAATTTATAAGGTCAGCAATATTTGGATATAGCATATATTTAACCATTGCTTTTTGGAGCTTTTCTTATCCCCTTCAAGGGGTATTTTTAGCATTTCATTGCTCTTGCCTTTTTTTACATATGTTAAGAAACACAGTTTAGCATTTTTATTTTCCATGGGTGCATACATAACATTTTCCAACACAAGTAGTACATGAGCTTTCAGTTTTAGCCAACAACATCTCAAGTGACCAGGGGGAGTTATGCACAATGCCAAACATCAGGACAACCGACCAAAATGATTTAGGCATACAATCCAACTCACCAAAGGCAAGTTCTGTCACCAACTCAGAGCCGAGACACAATATAAACAGGGAGGCTTGTCCAACAAAGGTTCTAGCGGGGAAAGGTCCTCCATGCCACAAGTCAAGTAGTAAGTCGGGTTAAAAACAAAACTGGAAGGAAATAGATGGGTGGAGATAGTGAAAGATGAAGCCAACACTGGCAAGCCAAAACAATGGTGGGAATGACTACCTCTATTCTCCCTAAGAAGGGTAAAACCAATGAGTATAGATCAAGAACTTCCAAGACTAAGTAGAGACATCAATATATAATACAAATACAATCCAAGTCCATATAATTATGACCGCCAGATCAAGACACTACATGTCAATACATGTCACAAAGATGAGTATAAGAGCAATGATAACCATAACACAATATAATAAAAGTTGAGCCATAATCATGCATATAATCCATCTGAACCATCATTTGTCCAATGAGAAAGTACTGATATAAATCTAGGCATCAATAACTGCTTTGTAAATGACTAAATGGCTACTTCAGTCCTCAAATCTGAGTGTCCTGAGACTCGATCCTGACATGGGAGAGTACGATAGTCCACAAATAAAGTAATGATCCAACAAAACTGCTCATCTCAGCATCTCATCTGAAAGAGATCTGGCTGAAAAATGTACTATATCTAAAAAATAGAATATGGTAACCTGGCTAGTATATATGTGATAACACGACATATAGCAGGAGCAACATTTGTCTTCCGCCTACAACCTTGAAGTAAAGGTTCGAATTCGCTTTACTCTTAGTAAAGCCTAGGCTCATCAGGAAGCTATCCATCCTGTCGTACCATGTCCTGAGTGGCTGTTTGATTCCATACAACGCCTTCTTTAATTTGCACACATGAGTATGCCTGTCATGTGTCTCGAATCCCAGTGGCTATTCTACGTAAACTTCCTCCTCAACTGCACCATTCAAGAATGATGTCTTGACGTCCATCTAGTGTATCTTCCATCTCATAACTACAGCCAATGCAAGTATAGATCTAATCGAAGTGTACCTTGCTACAGGTGCAAATGTCTCCTCGTAGTCTATGCCTTCTTTCTGTGAGAAGCCTCATGCACGAATCTTGCCTTGTGTTTCTCGATGCTACCATCTACAGCATGCTTGATCTTGTAGATCCACTTCGAAGTCACGATAGACTTCCTTTCTGGTCTCGAAACTATCTCCCAGACATCATTCTTCATAATCAACTGATATTCCTCGATCATGGCATCCTTCTATTCTTTCTTTTCTGCAGCCTCTTCATAGTTGGAAGGTTCCTTGTCAATGATGTCACACAGCAAGGCCACATAGTTGTTGTAAGGTTTTGGTCTTTTCCTTTCTCTATGCATCCCTTCTAGAACACCATAGCTTTCTGCATCTTGTATTAGCTCCCGTTCCCATGTTGATTTCCTCTTGTGGGAGTCCTTTTCGTGAAGTGTCTCTACAGGCTCTTGTGGTTCCGCCATGTCATGATCTTCATGGTCTTTTGGAATTGCTAATTCCATTGTCGTATCTCGAACTCTCGTTCCTTCAAGTTTCTCGACCTCTTCAATAGGTAGCCTCCTGGATCTAGAGTATGTCAAGACCTCATCAAATGTTACATCTCTACTGATGTCAATCTTCTTGAATCCTGGGAAGTATATTCAGTAGGCCTTTGATGTATCACTGTATCCTACGAATATTCCCTTCCTCCCAGAAGGATCGAGCTTGGTCCTCTTCTCCTTTGGGATATGTATGTACACTGGGCAGCCAAATATTCTGAGATGGCTGACTTCCAGTTTCTCTCCAGAGAAAGCCTCTTCAGGAGTCTTGTTATCAAGTACTCGATGAGGAGTACAGTTCTGTACATACACAATTGTCCTTGTTGCTTCCGCCCAAAGGTGCATTGGAAGATCCCGGTCATGTAGCATTGCTTTCGCTACTTCCATTATGGTTCGGTTATTTCGTTCTGCAACGCCATTCTATTGAGGATTGTATGGAGTGCTCAACTCCCTCTTAATCCCAGACTCTCTACAAAGTTCCTTGAATTCTTCTGAGGTGAGTTCTCCGCCAATATCTGACCACGAAGTCTAGATCTTCTTTTCAGTGTGGTTCTCGACCAACGCTTTGAATTCCTTGAACGTACTGAATACTTCATTTTTCCCTTTCAAGAAATATATCCAAGTCTTACTTGAGAAATCATCTATAAAGGAAACATAGTACACATACCCGCTTAATGAGTTGGAAGACATGGGCCCACATACATCTGAGTGTACTATCTCCAGTATTCTTTTAGCTTTACTTTCACTGCTGGGAAATGTCTTCTTCGTATTATTTCCTTGTGCACATTCTTTGCAAAAGCCTTCATGCCTTGCCTGGATTTCTGGAAGTCCTAAGACTGCTTTGCTTGCAATCGGCAGTGCTCTGTAATGCACATGTGCAAGCCTTCAGTGCCATAGTTCACTTGGTTCTATTGACTCATGAACCAATGCTTGTTCAAGCTGTCCCTTTAGTTTGTACAAGCCTGTATCTTTTTCTCCAACATTGTTGCATCATCTATTGTCTTTCCTTCAGGCCACATTAGAACTTGGCCATCAACAAATGCAACTCTCATTCCCTTTGCATCTAGTGCAGAAATGGAGAGAAGATTCTTCTTCATTCCTGGAACATATAGCACATCCTCCATCTTTAAATATTTTCTGGATTCTAGCTTGTATGAAGCTTCTCCGCTTCCTTTTATGGGGTATTGATAATCATCCCCAAGTTTCACCTTGTGAGATGACTCGTGCTCAAAAATATTGACAAACAATTATTTGTATCCTGTCATGTGTTTAACTGCCCCGCTATCCACAAGCCAATCATTGTTTCAATGTGAGATAGTGCCCATGAGTGTTGAGATTAGCACATACTCTTCATCTGAATCATCCTTCTCTCTTGTTAATCTTTGTTTGTTGGTTGATCATCTTCAGCAGTGTGAGCATGATGTCTCTTCTTTTTGTTGGGACAATCTCTTGCAAAGTGTCCCTTTTCATCACAAGTGTAGCATCAAATGTTGGAAGGACCATTTCTGAACTTCTTTTGTTTCTTGTCCTTCTTCTTGTTGTGATGGTGGTTCTCCTTCTTGTAGTTCTTTCTAGTGTGGGTTGTGAGAGCTTGATCTTCAGTTGCTCCCATCTTCTCTTCTCTTGTTATGAGTCAAGCTTCTTCTTGTGTGCATTCTTCTTGGAGTCGGCTGAAAGAGATCAACTTCCTTCTTGCACATATCCCTTGAATGAATGAATCCCATGATCTTGGGAGGCCATTCAAGGTAGTCATCACAATCTCTCCTTCCTCTACATTCTCTTCAATTGCTTCAAGTTGTTCCTTGATTTGAGCAACCCTTGTGAAGTAGGATTGTATAGTCTCTGAGTTTTGTATCTTCACATTCTTTAGCTAGTTCCTCAATGTCATCTTCTGATTGATGTTCTTTCCTTCGAACATCTTTGTCAAAGCATCAAATACTTCCTTCGGTGTCTTGAAGGATGACACATGGGGGATGAGATGATCGTTAATAGAATCTGCAATGATTCTCTTGGCTTTAACCAAGTTCTTCTTCTGAGTAGCCTTAGCCTCATCTCCCTCTGTCTTTGGAACTTCCTTACTGATATACTAATCCAAATCATTTTCTTCAAGGATCAAGGAGATTTTGTACTTCCATGCTCAGAATTTATCAGCTCCTCCAAGCATGTCCTTAAGCTGAGTATGGTGAGTCATCTTTTCAAATGAGAAGCTCAAATGGAAATAGCAAAGATTCAGATCTTACCGATTTGGGGTGTCCGACCTGGTTCCTGAGCTAGTTGACCTAGGGTTTGTTAGAGAAACCCTAATTTTCCAAACTTGGAGTTTGGGAATAATGTTTGGACATAAACATGTGCCTACTTGAGGTCAGTTGCTCAGCAAGGTCCTTTTCTGAAGACTGAGGTGGGACGCCTCCGAAACTTGATGCCCTAGTTTCTCCCGTCACCAATGTTAGGGTCAAAAATGAAACTTCTTCAAATCTGGTTATGCTTCCACCAAAAGATGCGCCCTTCTAGGGCGAGTTAGCCTAGCCCCCTTTTCTTGATGATCTGTGGAGAGACAACCTTGAACTAGGAAGCCCTAGTTTCCGCTACTGCACAGTGCCTTCTTTTAGAGAGGCTATGATACCATGTTAGTTTTTCTAATCTAATTAGCTTGATTAGGATCTTTATATAAAAAAATAACAAGTAAGCAAGATACACAAAATAGAGCAGATACACAAGAGTCAAGACACAAAAAATTTCACAGAGGGAAACCATAAAGGAGAAAACCCCGCAAACTTCCTCAAAATAGTTCTGTCACAAAGATTGTATCACAAGATGAATAAACCCAATAAGAAGAAGTCTTCTGCAGCTATCTATCTCTCCTCCGTGTCTCTCTCTCTCTCCTCATGCAAACTTGAGTGAGTGTAAGTGTGTATAAATGAGGGAGGGCGCCTCCCTATTTATACTCTTCAAGTGACTGATCTAATACATCACTGGGACTGACCTCTTACCCTAACAAGGCCGACTTCTCCTAGAGGGACTCCAAAAATAAATTACATGATGTTATACTGGGGACTATTGCCCCGACATACAACAGAGGTTGTACCTCAAGGTCCATACACAATAATGACATCCCGAAAGGAGGCAAACACATCTTCGATGGGGGTACAACAACATATAGTGATAATATACATCAAAATATTTTCCGAAGTTACAAATACATCAACAAGGTGACGTCTAGGGTTTCAAGGCACTTTATGCTTGGGCGTTCACTTGGTTTGGGATTTCCTTCACACAACGTTGTTATTTCTGAGGGTTCTAACAGCCATTTTTTCTTCCCTCCCTCCACACGTGTGAACCATGATTTTGTTGTGGCTGTCATCTGCTGTTTGAAGACTATCTAGTGGCTGCGTATGCTGGTTAAGGACTGTTTTAGGGCTAAGTTTTGGTCCCTTTGCCCAGTGTTGACTTGTTGAGGTCGCTGCCCACTGTTTAGGTCTGTCCTGTGGCAGCCGCTTGGTGTTTAAGGCATGATTTGGGGCTGTGTTGACTTGCTGGAGCTGCCGCCCTCTGGTGAGGTCTGATCTAGGGCTACCTTTCACTGTTTTAGGGCTTCTATCCACTGTTTTGGGCCTGCATGGACTTTCTGGTGGCTGTCGCTGCTTGGTAAGGGTTGTCTTGGGGTTGTTGTACACGGTTTAGGTTCCTTTGAAGGCTGTCGTCCACTCTAGGGTCTGTTCTGAAGGTGCTGTGAGCTGTTGGGGTCTCTTTGCGGCTGCCGCTGAGGTCTGTTGTGAGGCTACAGACTGCTGGTTGAAGTCTGTTTTGGTGATGCATTGTATCCCCTAGCTTAGCGTTGACTAGATGAGTGTTTGCTTGGACGGTGAGCATTTGTTGGTTGCCTCTGTTGATGATTTGGTCTGTCCTTGACTGTGTCGTACCTTCTTTAGCCCTCTACAACTTCTGCTGTACCTGTCTAATTCTAATCTTCAGTACTTTATTTCTCTCTCTCTCAGGTATGTGCATACCCTCAGGTAAGGGTCAGTGATTTGTTCCATTTATTGACTTGCCTCTGAGAGGGGCAAGATCTGATCTGAAAGTTAACTCTGAGTTTAAAGAAGGTTCTCACACTCAAGTAGGTTATCGGATCTGAATTTATTTTGTTTTGTTAACTAGATTTCTTAGTGCTGTTATCTTTCAGTTTATGTTTTATTTCAGTAGTATTTTACTGTGTTTTTCTGCATTATTTTAATTTTTGTTTTAAAACCCCTAACTCTAATATCTTGGACGTGTCTTCTACTTGAAACCTAAGGAAGAAGGCAGCCTTACTAAGTTGTTTCTTCAATTCCAATTTGGAAGGCAGCACGGCAAGTAGCAGTCGTAGACATGTCAAAAGATCGTTCTGGGCTTGTACTAGAAAATAAAAGTGGAATTTAATGGGGGTGGAGCACCCTTGGATCAAAGCATGGATGGCTATGCATTTCTTTTGTTTTCCACTTTTTATTCTTTGTATGGTTGCTTGCAGAAGGCTGTGCTGTGGTTCTTTGCAGGTTTTGTGTAAATGGCCTGTTGCACTTTGGCATTTTTGCTGTTATTATCAGTTTCTTTAGAAGGTTCCTGTTTACAGGTTATGGTTGCAGCCATAGTATCAAAAAAATGTTGCTTTTCTTGCCAGAGCTGTTTTTTTTCTCTTTGTTGACTGTACAAAAACTACCAAAAAAGGTGCAAGGTACCCAACATTTCCATTGACCAGACTTCCAGAGTTGTTGTAAACATGTGTTCTTATGATAAATTTCAAACTTATCAGTGGAATTGTTATAAATATTTATTTGTTCGGTTAACTCCTTCCATATTTGAGGTCCACCAAATAGTGAGTATGTTCGCAATGCATGTTTGTTGAAGCTTCTCCTGTCTTCAGATACGTAGGATTTCTTGTTTTTTCTTTCGGTGTTTGCCTTTTCGAGGCATGACTGTTGCTACTATTGATACCCTATCCTACCCCAGCTAGAGGGACTATGCTTTTTTTTCAGAGGTTGGTCTATGGTTTCGAGTATTTTCTGCTAAGTAAGGTATTTAAGGCCAGAAAGTCAGGGGCTTGCCTGTTACTGTCACTGTTTTATCAATTGTTTACAGTATAAAGAAAGCAATTTTCAACAATGAAAATTAAAAGTAAAATGGATTTAAAGACAATACTATGTAAGTGGCCCAGTGAAAATTGTAAGATAAGCACAGACTACCTAAGATTTTGCAGAAATGTTAAAGATGCAATGATACTCGTGAGAACAGAGCATCAGAAAGTTGTGTAAAAGTATGTAATGTTTAATGCAATTCTGAGTAATGGCGAACAATTTCTGCGTTACAGATGAACAAACAGAGCAGAATCTTGAATGTACCTTTAGTTTCTGTAGCTGCTCGTGGGAAACAGACTCGGCTTGGAAATTGGGTTGGAGGACCGGAGTGGCAGCCATTGCAGCTTCCCTTCTACGAGCCTCCTTCCCTTCCTCTTCCATATAGGAATCAAATATTTCAGATGATCTCTTTTTCGTTTTCAGCGTCACGATCTCGGAGCAGTATAAGCGTTCACCAAATCGCCCTCGACTTGCTGGAATCCGGCAGAGAATATTTTGTCGACGTTTTAAATTACAATTTGGGCAATCCGGGTCATTTTGAAATAGGCCATTTCGTATAGATTAACTAAATCTAATCGCAGAAATTTTTCAATTGAAAAAATAACACTTTCCTTTAACAATCTAGACCGGTTTCTATACAAAAGTCGCTGGCAAAGCTGGGCGTTTTAGTGAACGTTTATCCTACACGCACCCGGTCCTATGTATTTTAACATACATCTGGGCTTTGAACTTCCATTGCCTTGTGTGAATTTTATTGCCTTCGATCTTTCGTTGTCTTTGTGTGAACTTTCTATTCAAGGGTGAAAAACATTTTATGTTGGGCACATGGAGGGTGGAACTATATGAATGGGTAGAAAAGGGGAATGAGATTTTATGATAGTAGATTTTTTTATTATTATTTGTATATAAAGTAAATTATAAGTTATATATATATAAAGGAATAAACAATAGTATCAATTAGGATTCTTATGTATTATGTAGGAGGAGCTGGTATTTTTAATCAATTAATTAATAAGAATATTGTGGACATTTTTTTGAAACTAAGCAATTACTTAACTATTTTGTTGACCAAAACCACAGATGTTCTTTCCTTGTGCTTTTTTTGATGGGGTTGCTGCTGAAAAAATTGGAGGTGCAGGGTATGTGATCTATCTAAATGATAATCATTATTACATCTTCTCTTTGGGCTGTGGATGTAGCACTAATACTAGAGCGGAATTGCTGGCGCTTTGGGCTGTTTTAAGAGTGAGTTTGATGATGGGCCTGCCCACTCACTTGATTTTTGGCGACTCTATGGTTATTATTTCATGGCTCAATGGACTTTCCACCCTTGAAATCCCGTCTCTGATGCATTGGTGTGATGAATAAATTACATGCTTTATTGCGTCCCACCGATGACTTTCAAGCATATATACCGAGAGCATAACATGTTAGCTGATGGCCTCTCCAAACAGGCGTTGAAAATGGATATGGGGCATGGTACTTTTTTTGAAACATTGGATGGTATGGTCATAAATCATGGCCATTTTATGCTTTTTTAGCTGCTAATCTTCTCTTGGTTTTGTCAGCATTTGATATCTCTGTATTTGATTTACTTTATATGTCATGTTGAGACTTCTTTAGCCAGCTAGTTTTGCTCTGGAATGTCTGCTTGAGATCACCTCCAATATACAGCATTATTTGACCTGATTTATCAGGAATGATGACAAAAGTCTGCTATGATCAGACTTTGTATCTTCTACTTCTTGGATGTTACTACAGGCATGATCAGTTTTGTTTATGTGCTGATATGCTACTCAATGTTCCTTTCTGTCAAGAAAGAGGGTAAATGTTTAATATGTCTTTTGATTCCTATGAATAACAAAGACTGGTATTTTTTCCTCTGAAAAAAAAAACTGTTTTGTTGAGGATTGGATATGGCTATTGAGAAAAGTGGAAAAATGAATAGGAAATTGATGTTTCAAATAGTTTTCCTTCGGAGGAAGATTGATTTTAGTAAAAGTTGTTTTTGAAAACATACATGTGATAAAATTAGAAACACAATTTTTAGCTTCATTTGGTTAGGTAACAAGCAGGAAGAAGGGATCCACCTTATGAGATGGGAAAGGCTTGCCAAACCCAAGAAACTTGGTGGTTGGAACATTAAAAACAACTTGCAGGGTTATTAAAGATAAGTACCTTAAACATAGATCAATTGTTGATTGGATTAAAATAAGTAACAAGAAGGTTAAAGAGGTGTCTATCATTGGAACTCTCTACTTAGTTTCTTTCAAATCCCAGGTGACTGGTTATTTTAGAAACCAAGTAATAGCAATTATATCATAATTGGGGAGGATCCTTATGTAGGAGGAGTTGGTTTCTTTGAATTATCTAATTCTCTTGTAAACTTCACAACAAAAGGATTGCAGGTATTAGCTCAAGTGGGGGTTGGTGTTGATGGAAGAAGAGGTAGTTAGAGATGGAAATAGCATTAAGACTTGGGTTTGCAAAGACCTCGTGTAGAGGAATGGAATGGATATTTATTTGGTCCCCAGAGAAGTGGCTTTCAGCTTTTTGAAGAGGAGAATAGTTTGGTTCTATCATGGAATGAGAAGGTTGGTAAGGTGACTGCTAAACAAGCATATGAAACAATATTTTATGGAACAATCGAAGATGGAAGTCATTGATGGTTTATTTCTCTACGGAAATGGAAAGTCCCAATAAAAATAAAATTGTTATGTTGTCTTTCATTGGAAAACAAGATACTTGCGTGGGATAATTTATTGAAAAGGGGTGGTCAAGGCCCGAATATCTGTTCTTTGTGCAACAATGCAATTGATTCTCTTGATAACTTGTTAATTCATTGTCTATTTACAATTTTGGTTTGGCAGGCGGTGAAGACTATTTTTAACATAGCTCGGAATTAGGACTCTTAGACTCTAATCTTAATTTTTAAAACATGATCTGAGGGGCTAAGGTATGGAAGGAGCTTCCATGTTATGTATGTTGGGAAATTTGAAAACTAAAAAATGTGTGTAATTTTTGAAGGAAAACAAAAAAATGCTATGAAAATTTGTCTTAGTTGAAGGAGTTTATGAGGAAACTCATAAGGAGAAGGAGGATAGATACGATAGAAGCCACATAATTGTTTTAGCTTCGGATTTTCTTTTAAAATAGCGTATTGGTCATTTTGATGGGGCCTCTAAACAAAATGGTAAAAAATGTAGTGTTGGTGCTCTTTTGAAACTTAGTGAATCCCATAAATAAAAGTTATGAATTGTGGTGGGGGAACTAACACACGTGGTAACCGTTTGCTCTATGGGAACTTTTATATTATGTTAGATATAAACAAGGGGTTGATTTGTAGGTGGTCGATAATTCAAAAGTGATTATTGATTGGGCCATCCAAAAGGGACAGTTATAGGTGGCCTCTCTTTAAGGGTGGAAACAAAGAATCGGAATCCTTCAGAACCAGTTTTTAGGGATTAATTTTCATCATATATTCAATGAGTTCAATCTTGAAGTAGACTTTCCTTCAAAGCAAGCATTAGACTTGAATGAAGGGTTCGTCTTCTTTGAAGTGCTAAATGGTCATATTGTGTTCTCGGAGGGCACTCTATCTATTTTTTGAAGTATAGTTGCTTTATGTTTTTCAACTCTGCTCCTTTGTTGGATACTTTTTGGATGACTGTATCTTAAACTTATTTGGTATACTTATTGTTGTTTGGAGGGGAGTATCCAGTTTCTTTTGGATGGTTACTATTGGTGGATAATAGTTTGTATTTTGTAATAAGGTCTCTGATTTAGGAAGGATCCAAGTTTGTCTTTGTAGTTCTACTCATAGTGGAGATTTTTTTTGGATATTTGGGCATATTGCTAGGATGTAATATGTTTTGTTATTGTTAAGGTTTCCTTATATTTTTAATATAAAAAATATAGTATATTTTTTCTAGTGAAAAAATAATAATAATCAATTTGTAATGAATAGATCATTATATTTGTAGCGGATAAAAAGTTTTGTAAATGCTTTCATTGAAATAAGGGTCAATGTATATTAGGACTTATATATTGTCTTGGATCGATTTTCACCATTATTGTTGTGGTGGATCAAGGTATATTGGAGCTTTTTAGGCAAGCCATGAGGAGTGAGGGGTGCATGAATCATTAAGGAAAATAGGTATCGAGCATACATGGAAGGTGCACATATTTTGTTTCTTATTGTATAGTTTTCTTACCACGTGGTGAGATCCTTGCATACATTGCAAGTCAAAGATTTTCCATTAGATGTGGAACTCATTTATAGAGTTCACAGTTTTCAACTTGTAAAACTTTCTTACTATACATCAAAAGCATTGATCTCTATAGAACCAATCATAAAAAACACATAACTCAATCAAAGTCACATAGTGCCCAAAAACTCACAACAAAACACAAAGTTGTAAATGCATTAATTTATATATACAGTTCACAGTGAGTTCACACCCACAGTCTATCGTCACAAAAACTTTCACCAACAATCTTTGCAACATTATCATAGTTAATGGATTATGCTCTCAGTCTCATTACATTCACAAAGCCAATGCATAGATCTCTTGATTCGACAACAGCAAACACTACAAAAACCTAAATCAAAATGAGAGCCAAAGGTACTTTGTTTTTTCATAGACTTATTATTTTTGCTAGTGCCTATTGACTTTTGGCCTTTCAACTACCCTAATTGTTCAAAAATGAAACCCTTCATATTCCAAAGGCTTACAAAAATTCACTGAGAATGTTGAATTTGCAATAATTTCTCAATATTTCAAGTCTAATATTAAAAACAAGGTACACATCTAAATGAGAGAGCTCAAGAAAATGTATGCCAAAATTCATATATTTGTCCATTTGAAAAAGTGAAACTCAATGTTTATAGATTTTCATGTTGACTGACTTGTACACACATAAGTAGGTCAAAGCTTACCCCCATGTCCTTCAAATTATAAGGCTTCAGGGGTTAACTCAAGCGGTCATAAATAAGACATTAGATCTCTTCCCCTGAAGTTGGGGAGGTCATCAATTCAACTCTCTTGATCCCCTCAAGGTTAGGCTCCATAATCAAGGTCAATACCATGTTTATCATTCATGGATCATGGACATTTATTCAGAGGGTTTCTACCCTCAGCATTTCATCAGAAAAAAAATTAGTGTACTGTGGAAAAAACCCATATCTCATAATTTACAAATTCGCCTCCATTTTCTCGTATTGAATTGGCCAAGTTGAAAACTTTTGGAATTTTACAGAAACTGACCAAAATTGTCTTGCTTCACTAAAATGCAAATCCATGGTTCAATTTATGGCCAAAGTGAGTGATTCAAATTGAAAATGTGTGCTTTCTTATTCCTCACATTTTTACATTTCCATATTTTTGTCTTAGGCCTTAAAACTTATATCATGCAAAAATAGTCAACTTTTGCCCTATTTTTACACAACAAACATAAAGCCTATGAGGCATGAAAAATGCATGCCAAGTCTTCCCCATGCATGATATAAGGAAATTGTCAACGCACATTGGCAATTTTCCATATTGGGCACTTTTACTGCACAAATTAGCACCCTTTCAATAAGGTCAAGAGGGTCGGTGCTAAGATTGGTAAATTTTTAGAGATGCACCCATTATCACCACAATGCAATTTCTTCTCTCTTTAGGCATGCTCCTTTGGCCATGGGAGGATTCCCAAATGTGGATGAAAGTACCTTTGCAAAGTATAACAATGAGGACAACTCTACTTCTAACAAAAGACTCCTACTAGATTATTCAATCGATGCCTTATGGAGTCAATAAAATATTTGATAAATAATTAATGACTAGAAGGTTAGTAGAAATATGATTTGGTAATATTTTATCACTAATATATATTAATGAAGCATAGTAACAAAATAGCACCAATAAATTGCAATAAAACTTGAATTAACCCTTGAAAATATCACCAACAAACACCTCTTACTTTTCACCAATAAATTTAGGCTTGTACCCTTCTTCGAGTAACTTAGGTAGGGTAGTACCTTTTGAAATGTACAGTTGTGAAAACACTTCATATCTGTACCAGCTTACAAAATTGATGATTGACTTAATTTTACACCTCAAAACCCCCCTAGGGAACCTACTAATGTTTGGAGATGAAATATTAACCACTTCCAACCCCCAGAGCTTGTCCCTTTATCAAATACAGGCTTGCAAAATAGGGAACCAAACCTACACTAGGGTTGTATCCAACCCTAAAGGTTGATGTCACCCTAGTTCAGGCCTCCAACAAGCTGCAAAACACACTTTTGTGGAGCTTTTTTACTTTTAATAAATTTGCAAGTTAGAAAAATAATTCAGAAATAAATAACATATGTAAACTCCTTTGGATTTTTGCAAGTAAATTCAATACTAATCAAAGTACAATGACAAAATAAATATTTGAGTATGGATGCTTTCATGGTGGCGAGACATTGTCATTGTTGCTACTCGATCTTCACTGTGTCGGAGTTTAAGAGACCGACGTTTTGAGTGGACACTCCACCCATCTTCAGGAAATAACAATGAAGCTTATGAGGTAAGAAAATAGGAAGGATGAATATATAAGGTACTGTGATAAAAGTGTTAGAGATAAGAATGAAGAAAAAACAAAAAAGGAGAAAACATATTCACGAAAAATGGGAAAATAAATAATAAAGGAAGGGGGTAAGCTAAATTAACAAGAGCCACGAGGTGGCAATGTCTCCGACATTGTCAATAGATATTGTTATAAGAGAGAAGTTACAAAAAAGAAAATATAGACAGATACACATACAATACTTGAAACTATGGAATACTCTATCTTGAATCATAAGAGTACAAATGCATAGATAATTTTGACGGGAAAAAAAATGCAGATAATTGTTTAAATTTTATGTTAATTGATAAAAGAAGGCATCAAAACTATAAGCTAGTTGGAACCTATATGTGTTATATACTAAAGCATCATTGAATACCCATATTGATGCACCTTTCTATCTACCCTATTTTTGCTAGAGTGACCATTCGGGTTAAAAACTCAAAATCAATGAAGAAGAATATGATATGGTAAGTCTATGGCCCCTCCATCTTATTAACACATGCTACAAAATAATAATTGATTAATTATCTTCAAAACAAAAATAAATTGAAGTCACACCTATATACTTAGTTATTTTCCAACTTACATGAATGTATTGTATTCCATGGTTTCAATATTGGCTTCTAAATAGAAAAACAAATGAGGAACAAAAAACAAGTCCATTATCTCTAATGCCAATGGAAACAAAGTTTCTCACCATGCTATCATGGAATGTTTAAACCCATAACTTCATTAATAACACATCTAGCATTCAACTAATGTTATCATTAAAAGCATGGTCTATTGCAACGCCCTAGTTGGATTACTTTATACACATCCAAAAGCATTGTGATTTTAATTGTGAACCAACTATGATTGTTTATTNTTACCATGCAACCAATTATGTGCATAAATATCACACTACCATAACCAACCAGCCATAGATTTTTCAAATCAACTAATTATGCGTTGAATTATATTTGTTGTTAGTAGAACCAACTTTGTCAACTAATTATATGTTGAATTATATTTGTTGTTAGTGAAACCAACTTTGTGGTTAGTGTCAATTCATAGTGTTATTCTATCACATCATAGTAGTGTTTGTATTTTCAATTAAATAGTAGGAAATTTAACTAAAAATTCTTGCAAATGTAAATTGTTAGAAACAACAACTACTTCATCTAACAAGACATAAACCATGAAAATCAAAAGCTTAAGCGTGTTCTTCCCATATATTGTACACAATATATTTAACTCGTACACAATAATTGCTATAGAAAATTATTTTATTGTTATCAACATTAACCATTAACCATACACAACATGAAAATGTTAATATAGAAAACTCTACCCTTTAAAACTTTATTAATATAAACCCATACAATACAATATAAAATATTGTTCTTAGCATTAATCCAAAAATTGGAACCATGTCTCACCCACGAGTGAGGAGTTCATTTACAAAAAGATTATAAGTATATATATAAAAGATGAACTACTTTTAATTCGGATGAAATGTCTTAACAAAAAATTGAAATTTGGATGAAACATCTTTACAAAAAATTGAACAACCCTAACATTACTTTTAATTGGAAGAAATGTCTTAGTAAAAAATTGAATAGACATAACATCTCAATGCTAAAACTAGTTCGATAAAAGAATAGATAATTGTGAAGATCACACAATACTGGTAGTTACTAAGGGAGGCTCACTGGGAATAACTACTTTTAGTCAGATTACTAACTACTTATTCCCCAACTACGTAGATTTCTATACAACAATATTACTATCTCATTCTCTTTACATATTGTCAATTCTTCTTGGGCTTAATTACACAATCTTGTCCATACACTGAATGATACCATTCCTACAGAGAGACCATATATAATTTGATTTGTGCTTTGAACCACTTTCCATCATATTTATATCTAAGACTGATACCCATATTCTCTTATTATTGGCTAGTAGACTATATACAATATTTTTGAGACCGTTTTGTTGAGATTAGATGTTTACACAAATAATCATACATGCATTTTCCTATGTTGAATGAGACCTAAATTACCCTAAGGACGATATTGATGAACAAATACTTGAAGAATTGAATGTAATACATTTTCAAATAAGATAAAATATATAGAGCTAGAAACTGGGCTTGATAAAACAATTGATAATTTATTTTCAAAAGTACAATATAAACCTCCAATAGATAAAAAGATCCTCATATCCTCAGTTCAACAAATGGAACTAAGCATGAAAGCATGAAGAATCTGAAGTGAAATGCATCGATAAGCATTGTCTCTTATGGTGTTTAGGAGCATCTGCACAAAATTAACGACTTGATTGATTGGACATCCCAATTGCTCAAAATCTCTAAAATAATAGTATCATAAAAATTGCAAAATGCACTTAAAATTATCTTTCATTGTCTGGATATACATCATAAGTAAATATTTTGGATATACATCACAAGCAAATATTCTTAGACATTGCCTCCTTCATATGAGAAGACAAGAAACTGCCATGTGAATATGGGGCAAATCGAATTGGGGAGGATATTAAGGTATATGGACCTTACACAATAAGTATCTAAGAAAAACTATACTAAGAATGCATGGCCACCTTCGAGACCTGGGAAAATATATCACAAAGAAGAACCTCTGCATTGTCTTTGACACCAAATTGACGTCAACCTTTTCCATGGTCTACTAAATCAATCACCGACAGGTATTTTGAAGCTACATATTGACTTTCAAAATAGAAAATTTTTTCTGTCCAAATTGTACCTTTTGAATCTTAGATTTTTCAAGGATATAAAGGTTGTTTCCTGTACTTACAAGGAAAAGGAAAAAATTACATGTGTGGAATTCACATGGTTAAACAAAGATATGCTCAACAATTCAAGAATCCTATGGAGCAAGCATTATACATCAATATAATACAAGATCCATGACGTAGCAATGTCCCCGCAAAGCCTTGGCTTGAACACCAACAACAATCGTGTTTGCTCCCTTTTTAGCTCAAGTAATTGCCTGGTGAATCAACTATGTGAAGTTAGTGAATGACCTTATGAGAAAATGGCCTCTTTGCGCAAGTTAATTATATCTATGGGCTAGGCGGATATTCTCAACACGGTTGGGCTAGAAACAGGAATAGACAATTTTTTAAATAAAAACTCATGAATGATAAGGTTTTGGAACTGGAGCCAACTCCAATTATTGTTGTTACTAAAATTAATTCACATCCATCCATGCTAATGGAGGAGTTATGATCACATTGGCTTTCCATTTATCGCCAAGGACGCATGTATCTGGCAGTCATTTTCGTTTCAGCTATTGCTACCAGACATAAGTTATAAAAATACTACTATGAGACTGAATGAGACTATTTTTTTTTGTGATTCGTTGTTTGCAAATGAGGTCAGCCTTGAAATTATCTTTGTGCTCCTTTGTTGCATGGTCATCATTGCCCTTTTTTATCTCATAAATCGAAGGCGGTGAAGCGAATGTTATCTACTAGATTATCGTTGTCAAAGACCTCCTGAAGATCGAATGAGGAACACTGAGGCTTGTATATTTTTCACAATTAGCACTGAGCCACCAATAGCAGGTCATATGGATTTACAGTGGAAGGTCTATCTATGTGTTAGGAAGCCACACTTTCACATGACTTAACAGAGAGAAAGAGTTGTCAATGACGAGAAGCAAAGAGACATTTGAAATGGTAAAGTTCTCAATTTCGACTCACAGAAGTCGCGATGAGGCTATCCCTCTTCAAATAGGGTTTCAAAATCATCCCTAACCCAATCAATATACCTATAACCACTCTTGCATTTAAAGTATTGGTAGATCGAGGTCGTCATGAGAAGCTAACACGGTGAAAGATGCAAAATTACCCAAATGAATGAACAAACAAACAAGTGTTAAATGTATAATTACCCTGATCAAAAGCTTAATAGTATTTTGGGGTAACGTTCTCGTGGATCTTTGTCCTTTCCTACATGAACAATAAAACTTAAATATATGTCTTAGTATACTAAAATATAATTCATATGTAAGATAGTGCTGAGAGTTCCTATAAATGTACAAAGAATAATGCTTATAATAGAAAATAACCGGAGACCATGACATCCGTGTGTGTAGAACTTTTCTTACCAGTAAATAATGTTGCAACAAACCACACTGCTCCTTGTCATCGGATGAACCCAGTAACGATGGGAATGTAAGGACCCTTGCAACCGAGCACAAGCATCAAAACTACGAACCTGGTAAGGCTCGGTAGCTTGAAATTTTTGTAGGATGACCATGGCAACCTAGTAGAAATATATAGAAACCATGCTTCTTAGGAAGGAACTAGGTAAGGGATTCATTTTAGCGTAAGCCATAAGTTGATTTTACCCTATCACAAAAATATCATAGAGAAGGATATTAACATGTACAAAAAAAAGGAAAGTAAGATCCAAACTCAAAGTGCTCTCTATTATAAATCAAAGGAATGAAACAACATAAAACACATGTGCTAGAAAATGATTTAAAATTAAACAAATCTATTGATAAAATAAATTATTAAAAGAAAGCAATTTACATAGAAGCAAGTAAACTGTGAAAACAAAAGAAAGGCACCACATAAGGATTCTAGGTTCTCCCCTTTAGTGGGCCCTAGGTTCAAAACCTTGAAAAAATGGTGTTACAACTAAACTACGGTATTGTTTATTCAAATATGCAAGAAATTACACGATAGTTGCTACAAATCTTTGCTCTCTAAAACTCAAAAATTAATTACTATAGGAAGATGAAAATTCAAAATAGGAAATTCTAAATTCAAAATAGGAAATTATAAGGAAGGTGTCTCTTCTTCTTTCCTCTTGAAATACTTATATTTCTTATAGAAGAGACCCAAGTGACCGAATCGTTTAGATCTCTAATTGATGGGGGGCATGTTTTTCCTATTTCCCTTACTTAGGTACAAATGAGCATTTAGGTGCTTTTATTTCTCTTATTGTTGGTCCAAATTTGAATTTCAAATAGATTTGGGGAAGTTGAGCATTTCAGAGTGAATGCCAGTCCCTCATACTGTGGTTACAACTTATTCAATCTCTTCCATTATCGTTGTAGATCAGATCCCTCATATGCATACTCCCTGGTTCCTTTGATTTGAGTACTTGGGTTAAAGAGAAGCATGTTGATCTAAGTGCTTGGATTGAAAGAAAAGCATGTTAGGTCAATCCTCTCATGGTTCATAGTCCAAAATTTCGATAAAAGGTGCAACAAACTTTTTTATTTTGTCAACATAATGGCACAGTACTCGGGCATCCATATCACGCAGCCCAAGGCTTGATAGATCCTAAAATCATGGCATCATTTTTCTGGCTATACTACATTATTTTGTATTTAGTATAAAGCCGACAACCCAAGGCATCATTTTTTCAGGCTATACTACATTATTTTGTATATAGTATAAAGTCAACAACCCAATTCTAGACATTATCACAATTCTCATCCCTCTCAAGCTCATCAAGGAGTTCCTCACAACAAAAAGTGAAAAGTTGCTCAAGTATCTGCTTCCTCAAGTTATTGCTAGTGAGTACTTTTCTTCTAGAAGCATTCTTTCATGTTCTTATTCAGCACTAGATTTGAACCAGTGTGAAATTGGTGTAAATGAATGAATTGACATAGTTGACGAATTTTCCTGGAGGAGAGACAAAGAGTTGGTGTGCCACATGCTAGCCGGTGTTGATACTTGTTGTTATACAGCTACTCCAACTCCAAGTAATGAGCAAAGAACTAGTTCCTCCCTCTAGTTTTATATGAAAGTTCAATTGCCATTATCAAGATATATAAAAATCATGAAGCTCATTTTCTTTTCAATTAGGCTTATTCCATGTTGTTTTCTTGTTAACAATGTTTTAATCGACAATTTTTTTTTCTATAAGTAAATTCAACCCATATATTTCTAGTCCTCATATCAGTTCTATCACTGCTTCATATAAAAAAAGAATCTTTATGGGCTAACAGTAGATCATGTATTATCCACTCAATATTCGTTTAAGGTCATTTTAAGTTAGCTATGTACACTTTGAAAGAGATCTAGAATAGATGTAGCATTTTAATAGAAATAAGGTGATTTTTTTTTTTTAACTATTTTAAATATTTATATCTAAGAGTTTTATATCTCACTACATAAAAAAAATTCAAATTAAAAGAAACAAATGAGATGGATTCATAAATAAATTAATATGATATGATATATATGTTCAGATGGATTCATAAATAAATAACTAATTCTTAACGAAGAGACACCTGAAGTTGTTAAAGATCTTTTGAAAATGGAAACTCTAGATATCCTCATGCTTCAAGAAACACAAATTGAAGGAGAAACTCTTCTTGATTTGAGTCGTATTAAATGGAAACTAAATTCAGGAAAGGTTGTAAGTGCAAGGGGCTCCTCAGGAGGGCTTGCCACGGTCTGGCGAAGGAAATGCTTCAACTGGTAAGTTCTTTTGTAACGCATCATTGGATTTATACTGAGTTTTGCTCTAAATTAGATAAGTCTTATATTTCCTTGTTTAACCTTTACGTTCCTGTCCATCCTCTTGAGAAGAAAGAGTGTTGGCATTCGCTATATGATTTTATGGAATCCATTTCTCCTTCAAACATCATTATAGTTGGAGATCTAAACCTTGTGTTTGATTCAAAGGAAAAAAGAGGAGGTAACAACAGTCGCTATCAACTTCTTCCTTTTGTTGAGGATTTGATCAAGTTGTGGTATCTCATTGATTTTAAACCCAAGAAGGGCTTATATACATGGTCTAATAATAGAACAGGAGTTGCTCACATTTCAGCCTGTCTTGACAGGTTTTTAGTTCAGAGCTCTTTTTTACTGGACAAGAAAATAGTTTCTTCTAAAATTCTCCCTAAACTTACCTCGGATCACAAACCCATCTTCTTGCATCTAGATGAGGAAGAAAAATTGGGCCTAATTTCGTTTCATTTCATCCCTCAGTGGATTGAGAAGGACGATTTTTTGGCAATTGTAGCTAAGGCTTGGTCCACTTCAGTCTTTGGGTCACCTAGCTATGTTTGGTAGCAGAAATTAAAAGCTACCAATCAACCTTGAAAGAGTGGGTTAAATATCCATCCAATTCTCCCACTTCTTTGAGAAAATTGGCTGTGCAATAGTTAACAGATATACAGATGGAATTGGAGAGCAGTGACATAACTATACAAGCTTTGGAAAAGGAGCAAGCAACTCAATTTGTTTCCTTTTGATCCTTTAGACATGAAGAGGAATATTGGAGGCTTAAGTCTCGAAGTCTGTGGCTAAATTCTGGAGATCGTAACACAACTTTCTTTCATCACCAGTACAGAGCCCGTCTCTCCCAAAATCATATTTCAGAGATCACCTTAGCAGATGGGACTGTTTCTAAAGGTTTTGTTCAAGTAAAAGAAGTTGTTGATATCTACTTCCAACATCTTTATACATAGGATAGGATTGGAAATGAGGAGTTCACTTCTGATTTTCTTTCTCATATGGCTTCTCTAGTTAGTGAGGAGAATAATGTAAATCTAATGAAGCCCTTTACTAAGGAGGAAATCAACAATGTTGTATGGGATATGGAATCCGATAAAGCTCCAGGACCAGATGGTTTTTCATTCCATTTCTACAAAGTCTGTTGGACCATCATTAAGACTGATTTATTTAGAATGGTTAAAGCCTTTCAGCAAAAGGCCAAAGTGGGAGGAAGTACCAATTCCACCTTCATTGCTTTAATCCCTAAAGAAGTGAATCTGACTTCCTTTAATAGATTCAAACCTATTTCATTATGCAATGCTTCCTACAAAATCCTTTCGAAACTCCTTGCCAACAGAATAAAACCTCTGTTGGATAAGATTATCTCTCCCAGTCAAGGTGGTTTCATCAAAGGGAGACATATTTTGGACAATGTGATACTTGTTCAGGAAGCCATGCACTCTAGCTTTTAGAGGAAGGAGCAAGGGATGCTAATTAAACTGGACATGTCCAATGCATTTGATTGGGTGAAACTCTCCTATCTCTATAAAGTTTTACTCTCTTTTGGGTTCAACCCAGCTTTTGTTAACTTGATCAAAGCTTGTACTGATAAACCATGGATAGCCTCGCTGGTAAATGGGAGACCTGCCTCATATTTTCAAGCAACTAGGGGGATAAGGCAAGGCTTCCCACTATATCCTTTTTTGTACATTAAGCTAGCAAATTCATTGAGCATGAAACTGTCTGTTGAAATAAATGTTGGGACAACCCTGGGCATTTGATTAATGAAAGGAATAGAACCAATCAACCATGCATTGTTTGTTAATGATTCTCTTCTTCTGGGAGGAGCTTCCTTGAGAATCTCAAAGGTATTCCAAGAGATTCTTCAAAGATTTTGTACCATCTCAGGAGCCCTATTCAACAAAATAAAAAGTGTTGTTTACGGATGGAATACTGATGAACAAACCATTCTTCGCATTGCTCGATTTTTGGGCTTTTCTGGGTTTTCTTCCTGGGATAAAATCATTTATCTCGGTTTACCCTTAACATTGGGTTTCAACAAATCTTCTCTTTGGATCGATGTTATCAATAAGATTAAAGCCAAGATAATAGTATGGGGAGGGCATTGGCTTAATCATGATGACAAGTTAATCCTCATCAAATATGACTTGTCTCCACTTCCTATCTATCAGGATTCTTTCCTGCTTGCCCCAAAGTCAATCATGGAGTAGGTTCAGAGATTTCCTGTGGCAGGGTGGAAAAGGAAATCAGAGGAAATTCCATCTAGTTCGATGGGATATTATGAAAAGACCATTGCTGGAAGGTGGTCTCAATATTCGAGATCCAGGTATGGTTAATTTTTCTCTTGGTGGCAAAATTATTTAGAACCTCTATTCCAATAGCTCTCATCCTGTAAGTCAGCTCCTTCGAAAAAAATATCTTAACGGTTCTTCACTGAGAAACCTTCAGATTGCCAACATTCCTAAAGGTACTCTGCTATGGAATCTCTATAGAAAATGTTTTGATTTTTTCCAAAGACAATTAAGCCGTGTCCATGTGAATGGAAAACAAATTACGATATGGTCTAATAAAATATTGGGTAATCCACCTCTTGAAAACATTCCTGATTTACTTCCTATCCATGAGTGACTTACGCAACATGGGATGGTTAAGCTTGTTGACATATCCTCTTGGGATAATAAAGGGAATTGGATGGAGTAGGTTTTCCCAACGTTCCCAGTTCACTTGCTTCACCAAAAACAACTGCTCCTGGATTCGCTGAAGGGAATGGCCCTTGTCAACCTCCACGACGTTGATCGTTGGAGCTAGGGGAGGAAAGGATTTTACACCTTGGATCTTGGATTTGCAGCTTTACAGTCGGATCATCCCAAATCCTGAACCATTCGATTTGGAAGCACGTTTGGGTAGCTCACAGGATGCCTATGGTTAATTTTTTCACGTGGGTTCTCTTGCAGAGAAGAGTTTTGACAGGTGAAAATTTAGCTAAGCATGGAATTTTAGGGCCCCATAGGTGTACTATGTGTCGTAAAGCCTGTGAAAACTTGGATCACTTGTTTGTGGACTACGTTTTTGTACGTTAGTGCTTCAGGGACTTAATGCAACCGTTCCTGTATAGATTTCTGTCATCACTCTTTTCTCCACTTGGAAAACACGATATATGCAGGTGCTGAACAGTAACAGTCTGTGGAATTAGGTATTCTCTCCATCCCCAAATTTATTTGCTGGAAGCTGTGGCTGGCGAGAAATGATCTGATATTATACAATTTCGAGCACTCACCTTTGCCCGTTGTTGCCAAATCCAAGGCTCTTTAAATTGAAGCATTTGGAAACTACTCCTTTAAGCTCGACACCTCTCTTACAATTGAAAAAAGAAGTTGGTTGGGATATTTGCTGATACGAGATAGGAAGAGGAAGAATAATTTAGCTCATCCAATTTACAACCCTACTTGGAAAATACGGATGTCTGATTTAGAATTCCAATATTGGTGGAGAAAACAAGGAAAAGTAACGGTCTTCTTTGATGATGCCTCCAAAGGAAACCCATGAATTTCAGGTGCAGGTGGGGTGATTTACTCCCATGATGGATTAGTTAAAGACAATTTTAGTTGGGGATTATGACAGGATACAAATAATCAGGTATAAATTCTTGGGTTGTTGAAAGGACGCTAGATAGAGCAAGACCATGGAAATATGACTCTTCAAGTCTTCGGTGATTCAGAAATTTTAATAAAGATCCTAAATTATGAGGATTATTTTAACAATCCAGCTCTCAATAATACTCTTCACCGGCTGCGGGGGTTACTGCATTCCTTCTCTTCTATTGCTTTTTTCCACATTCTTCACAATTTGAATAAGGAAGCAGATGCAAAAGCTAATGAGGGATGTAGTTTGACACAAGGAGTATTCAAAAAGAACGTTGAAGCTCCTTTGAATATATGTATTCCGTAGCTCGTTTGCTTCTGATTTCCAGAAATGTCAAGAGAGAATGTAACAGGGATAAGTGAGTTAAGACTCCATGTAATTCTGATTATTTAGGCTGAGGCCCAATCGATATTCTTAAAAAAAAAATCGTTTCAGTTAAAAAAAAATACTTCTCATCATTTTCAAATTGTATTTTTTTATTGATTTCCTTGTAGTATCCTAATTCGCTTTCCAGTTCTTAAGATTGCAACTGTGATTTACCTTGATCATCTTTCATGATAAAATATTTACCACATATTTGGCAGGAGCATTTGGCATTCTTAAATATTGTCGAATATTGGAATTCCATTTCGCGTTAAGGACACTTAGACTAAAATTTAGATCTATATATGGAATCCATAATTTCTTCAATATATATACAATGCTTCAATATCTTCCAAGACTTGTTTTTTTTTTTCTTTTTATACTAATATATTCTTTGACTTGGTCTTTTTTTTAACTAATAGTTTCTTCTTCTTCTTCTTTTATATCTTCTTTGACTTGATCGTTTTTTTTCTTTGACTTTTTTTTTTAAATAATAATGATTAATGTATAATAATAATTTTTAAACTATTATTAATAATTATTATAGTAATAATTATAATAACAATTTTTTTTAATAGTAACAATAAATTATTATTTTTAAAAAAAAAAAATTTGTATGGTTGTCGTGGAGTGGCAGCGGCTTGGATTGGTGAGTGATGAGGTGACACATCCTCTCGTAAATTATTAATCCTACTTGTATTTAATATTTATGTATTTGTTAATTAGTTGTTACATTGCTCTGATACCAATGAAACAGTAAAATACCGTTTTCTTATGGGAAGACCCAATGCAAATAAAATAAATAATCCATGTATGGATAATTAAATATATTTGATAAGATAAGTGATGATATTACAATGGGATGTTGTTTGTATAAATACCCATGATGGGTGCCCTTTCATAAAGAGACATAACCTTTCATCAAGGTGTCTCTTTGTTAAGAATTAGTTGTTTAATTATTAGTAGTTATTAATGTTCATTTATTATATTTTTGTTCAGTACAGAATCCTGACACCAGTACACTTATTCCTAAGCTAAAAGATGAAAAACTAGAGTTCGATGAGACTAGGAGAGATACCAAGCCGGATATGCCTTCCCCAAGAGGCAATAAGCATGAAGCTAAAGATCTTGGATAGGATGTGTGCAACCTCCACAACCATGATGTTGATTGGATCTTGGTCCCTTTGTTATAGTTGAAATTGACACTTCTCCATCTATGACAATAGTCCAAAAGACGACACTTTAAAATGTCAATTGTTTGCCACACAAAAGGATAATAATGGATGGAAGAACCTTGATTTGAATCCAGTTGTTATGGCCTTGATCATTAGACTCATTCCTCTGTCATGTCCCTTTTTCCTTGAAAGTTGTAAATCCCTAGAAAATATCATAATCACTTATAAAGCTCATGCATCCTGTAATTTAATTGTTTCTTGCCTTTGGATTGCTAGCAATTTTAATAAAAAGATGAAATTTCCTGCTGCACCATATTTTCTTATGATTTAATCGCTATTTGCTTTTGATTTAACTGTAATTTCCCTTAAAAAATATGAAAAAATATATAAAAATTCAAAAGAGGGGAGTTAGGGTGGTTTTGGTAGCCACCCCCTTAATTACAACTTCCTCTTAGTCGATGACAATTGTCTCCACTTACTATAAAAACAAGAGAGAGAGAGAGAGAGGCCATGGGAGAGGACTTTTTGCCATAATTAATGTTATTCTTGAGGAATGATCTCATCTCCATCCCTTGTGATTAGTAGCCATGTGCATTCATTCCTATTCCCTATGTTCTAAAGATATTGCCCTCATATTGTTTCATCCCTTTATCCATTTGGAGGATTGGTTGGGATTATTGGAGGAGACAAGCAAGAGACTTGGAGTCTTTGTTTTGCAATGTTCCTGGTGAATTACGATAACATTTGTAATTTGTTCCTATATGAATATAGATTGGACATATTTCCCTTCCCAAATTTAGTGTTTATCATTTGTGATTCGCTTGTTATAGCAACGGTGGTGTTGTGATTGGCTTATTATTCATATAGCACCAAATTACAAGCATTACCTTAATATGGCAGGCACCTTGCAAAATCAACACTCTAGGTCTCTTGCTTGCCTCCTACAATAATCCCAACCAATCCTTCAAATGTATAAAGGGATAAAACTACCTAAGGGTGATAGCTTCATAACATAAGGAATGGGAATCAATGCACAAGACTTGTGATCTCAACGGATGTAGATGAGATCAATCCTCCATCATAACATGACTTAGGCAAAGAGTCCCCTCCCATGACCTATCTCTCTTGTTTTATAGTAAGTGGAGACAATTTCCATCGAATAAGAGGAAGTTTAACCGAGGGGGTGGTTACCAAAACCACCATAACTCCCCTATTTATTAATTTATATATATATCTGGCATTTTTAGGGGAAAGAATAGTTAAATCAAGACAAAATAGAGATTAAATCACAAGCAAATATGGTGCAACACGCGATGCAACATGCGATTTCATCTTTTTATTGAAATCGCTAGCAATCCAAAGGCAAGAAACAATCAAATCACAGGATGCATGACATTTGGGAGTGATTATGATATTTTCCGGGATTTACAACTTTCAGGGAAAAAAGGATATAACTGAGGAATGAGTCTAATGATCAAGAACATAGAAACTATAGTTAAATCAAGTTTCTTCCATCCATAATTGTCCTTTTGTGTGATGAGCAATCAACATTTTGAAGTGTCATCTTTTGGATTCTTGTCGTGAACGGATAAGTGCCAATTTGAGCTATAACAAATAACATTGTGAGTATTGTTAGACCTGGGTGTTCTTAGGCTCTCTTGTATAGCCACCCACATGCAATCTTTGCTGCATGGAATTTCTTATCAAAATTTTGTGTTGAGATAGTGAAGAAGGGTAATTCCAGTAAGAGGTTCTTGGGTAGTTTGTGCTCTTTGTGGGTTTGTTCCTATTTGGATTATTTTGATTTGAATTGGATATTTGGGAACTACCATTCTAAGTGGGCTTTGTGCATGTGATTGATAACTAGGTTTGACCATTCATCCAACTATCAAACAGATATTCAACAAATTAGAAGATTTTTGAGGTGGCAAGATGATCTAATCAGTGGAAATCGAACCTCAATATTCTCAATTACCACAAAAATGTTATGAACTAGAGCATCAACAAACCTCTCAAATTTACACAATTATGGATATCTTTATTAAACAAAAGAGGAAAATACAAGACTTAGAAGAAGAATGTTCCAAGATAAAAGCTAAGGTAATCATCCCTCAACCAGGATTCAACATCCTTAATGGCTAACATGAATACTTCAATCGACTCTTTTCCCATTAAAAGGAAAATAAAATTGCTCACCAACTATACGAGGGCAGGGAGATCAACAAACATAATTCTCTACCATCAAATCATTCCTAGGATGATTCTATGAGCAAGAGTTCCTACTCCTAATCTACTATCCGTTTATGTTTTGTAAGTTTGTTTTGTTGTTAGGTGTCTTTTGTAAAATATACTCGACTATGTGTTTTAGGCCACTAAATGTAAGAATAAATGGAGCACCCTATAGAATTAATAGGGATTCCATTTTAGAGTAGAAACTCTTGAAATGTCAAGCTCTCATTTTGTACTCTAGCATTATTCAACCAAGCTGCAACTTTTTATAATTTAAACACTATATATATATATATATATATATAGTAAGTTTTAAACCTGTGAAGAGAAGCATACAAATTCTTTTAAGAAAAACAAATATTACACCACAACATTAACACATATAACACAAAGATTTACCCTGGAAACCCTTAATCAGGAAAACCAACAAACATTGGAGCCACACCTTCTATTTTCTCATTATCATTATGAATTCCTCACAATACGAAATATAGGTATTCAGCAGCATCGAATACCCTAATCTATTAACAAGGATTAGAAAAATTAACTACAATCCCTTAACCAGGATTAAATTACATATTTTTAGAAGATTCCCCAAAATAGGTGAAAAAAATCCAAAAAAAATTGGCGCTCCTTGCGCTTGCGTCGAAAACAGCCTATCGGCCGTTTCCAAATGGAAACATCCTACCGACTTGTTTTCGTGAAGGAGTTAACAGGGATCGTCGGGCATGCCGCTGATAGGCGCACCTCCCTTATACACACACACATGCAAAGAATATAACATATACCATATATATATATATATATATATATATAACAACAAAAAAGGTAACTTACAAAGCATTTCAAATTTTGTGGATTGGTATGGGTAACAAAGAATAAAATCAATATAATATTATTTAAGCTCGGGCTTTATTTTTCTTTACACATACATGTGTTGCCTCCTATTTGGCCCTCTGCATCATGAATACAAAACCTCTAGGGGGATCACACCCCCACCATATACAAAATTCATTGTCTTTTGAGCTCTAGTTTTGGCCATTGGGAAGTCACAAGTTATGTCACAACCCTCTTGGTTTGTTAAGGAGTTGGATGAAATCCATGGGATTCCTCTTCTAACCTCCTCCTCTCGACATATGGCACTCATTCTAGCTAATGAAGTTTGATTGGTCAAATTATTGGGATCTATCCTTCTCCATGATGAACAACCATTTGGATCCAAAATAACTAGCAAGTTCTCATCAAAGGGAAGCTATCCCATTTATTCTATGTTAGAGGGTTTTATGCATTTTTGTTTGAATCCAAAGAGGATCAAGATATCATATTCGGAAAAGAGCCTTATTTCTTTGGATCTAGAGGGATGAATTTGAATTGATGGATCCCAAATTTTGTTCTTGAGTTGGATGTACCTTTAGTATTCTTGATATGGATTTGCCTCCCCTATCTACCTCTTCATTGTTGGAGCATAGGGAAAACCATCGATATATATATATATATATATATATTAGAACCCAAGGACAACATGTTTGCATGTGTGTCAATCCGTGTTGAGGTTAATCTAGGGAAGCGTATACCAAAAGCAATTCTTCCAACCTTAGACAATTAGAAGCATATTTAGAAGCTTGATTATGTACAAATGTCACTAAAGTGGAAATATTTTCACGAGTATGAGGACTTTGTGAAATGTTACATTAATAATCTTCCCTTAGCTCAACTAGTACTTGATAAGAAAGAATAATGTCATGTGGTTAACCTCAACCTCCCATGCAATTCCTTCCTCTCCATCCCAGTTTGTTCCCACGGCATCAAAGCAAGCACCTAATATTGATGTTTCCAACACTCAAAGGATAGCCTCAAGATCTCAATCCCTTTCTCTTTTCCAAAATTTTCAAGCTACAAATATGACCCTCTCACCCAACCACTTTGAGGTCCCCTCTCAATAAAACCATTGATCCTTTGTGGAATTCATGGATCCTTATATAAGGAATCCCTTGTCAATATTCTATCTAAGAGCATTCATCTTCATTTATTCTCAAATATACCCATCTCCGCCTCTTGGTGAAAACATGCAATCACATTGGGTTAAAGAAATATATCATGTCCTAGAATACAATAGGAGAAGGAAGGAGGCTTTAGAATTTAGAACCTATACCCCCTTAATAAATTCTTTTTGAACTCCTAACATATATTGAAGTTCAAAAAAATTTACTTTTGTATTAGAATTTGTGAAGGTGTATGTGACATTATCATCTATAAGGCAAAATAACACTTTGAGAGCATGATCTAAATAAGTTTTATTATGAAGTGCATATGTATCTCAGTATGTTTGTTTCACTGATATTGAACTATTTCTTTGGTGAGTTGGATGGCATTTTGATTATCACACTAGACAATAGTCAGATGCTATTGCTAGAATCCAAACTCTAAAAGGATCTATCGAAGCCACAAGGCTTCTTAACTTGCATTAACTGCAACTGGATACTCTATTTCAATAGAAGAAAGAGTAGGAGCTTGTTGTTTCTTACAATCTCAAGTTCTAGATCCAAAGCCAAGATTGAAAAGATAACTTGCAATAGAATTTAGATCATCAAGGTCAACGACCCAATCAGAATCAGTGAAACCAACCAACAAAGGATTCCCCCCTTAAACTATACCCCAAATATACTAAAGCGTCATTTTTGTTCCTTTCAAATTGCTTTCATGGGGTCTTTGCATATACTGGGAAACAAGACCAACAATAAAGGAAATATTATCATGGGTAGGAGTCATGTACAAAAGAATACCAACTAGATGACAGTGCAATGTGGCATCTACTTTGATTTTGTTAGGCGGCAAGGGTGTGTTTACCTACTATGGCAATGTGGCATCTACTTCATTTTGGAGAAAAGAGTAAAGGTTTGACTATAGTCAATCCCTTCAACTTGGGAAAATCCTTTGGCAACTAATTAGGGATTATTTCTTTCAACACTTGCATTTAAAGAATACTTTGTTCTTCATAGCCATTTTGCATATGATACTTTTTCTTCCTTTTGGAAGAGGTACAAGCTCCCAAGTATTGTTCTCCATGAAGGAAAGATATTATTTATTTATTGTTGTATCCCAATCTAGATGACTAGAAGCTTATACAAATGTTTCAAGACCATGAGCATCCAAACTTGATCGAAAAGAGAAGAGGCCCATTAAAATTGTGAGAGAATTTGATGTTGATTTATAGGATATGTTGTCCCTCACGTTGTACCCCAACCAAATTTGATATTTCTTCAATATTTATGCCAACTACAAATCTGAATATTGCAAAATAGGATCTGGTTAAGATGAAAATGGAAAGGAGGGATGCATAGGTAGGACCATACCTGAGCCACTTTAGGTCAGTAAGCCATTTCTTTGAACAAGGGATGGAACCCTAAAAAGAGGGAGGTATGAATCCTAGTCAGTTACCCTAGGTACCTTTCAGATATGCATGGAAAACTTGTTTGGGTTTACAACTGAAACTTGAGGTGCATGGGGGAAAACATTAGCTATTAAAGTAACAATGAGTGTTGAATTTTTAATGGGAGGAACAACTATTCCCCCCCAAAAAGCTTAAATCAAGGACAACCGGGGCGCCTTAATCATAACCCAATTCTTGAAAAGAAGAAACAACAACCATGGAATACATTTCAACAAGAAAGCATTGCCGACTATCCATTAAAATGCATTTAAGAGAGCTATTAGAAAATCACACAGGCATAATAAAGTTTTGATCCATGTGACTCAGGAACATATATGTCAAATTATCTACTTCTTTGAAAGAACATTACATATCATATAAAAATTATTCTAATTTAAAAATCTTGTGGCATCATTGCCTCTATTTTGGTTCCAAAATACTCAACAATTTTATTTCATTGGTATAACAATATCCAATCAGAGGGGATTAATTCATCACTACAAACCTAGTTATTATCATCTATTTTCAAAATACAATATATTCTCAATGATATTATACAATGAAGATTGAGGAAATAAAGAAATAATAAGGCTAATTTTGTAGATCTTGGAAACTTCTCTTAGCTCTCAAAATGCCAGAAATGATTGAGCCTCCTATTGAACCTATTCACGTCAAGATTAAGTATGATTGTGGGTGTTGACTATGCCCTTAGGTCATAGTTACAAGGCCTTGCTTGTTTTTAAGGTGGTGTGAAGCAGAAGCATAGAGTCAAAATCCTCTCTTTTCTCCATAAGTGAGGAATGTTATTTTATGCTTCCATGTAATCAATTCTAGAAGGATAAGATTAGTTATTTGTTTCATAGATAGGATAAGTTTGAAATTAATAATGGTGATTTTCCATTGATATCCTCAAATATTTCTTGAGGACATGTTAGTTGTATATTTTTTTCTTAGGAGTTCAGATCATGCTTATTTGGATCTGACATGTTTAACATAGTTCTATATTAAGTGTCGAATGTAATAATCACATGTGAATGAGCGAAGGAGTGAGTGTGTGTGGAAGTGTGTGTATGCATGAATGGTTGATGAAATGAAGAACAAAGTCATAAGCTTTGCATGAATATTTGTAATTTTCTATGTCTTCTTTCAATAACCAGGAATGTGTTAAATCTCCCCGTATATAAGTGAATGACATAACTTTGTCAAGATTCCTCAGAAGCCACTAAGATGGAGATGTGTTCATACAAATGCAATAGGAATGAGTTGATCATTTCACTGATCAATTCGTTTGTAACAGTATGGTTTAAGAATATGTAACTTTGACAAATCTACGGTTGTAGATGAATTCTGGAGGTGGAATTACGAGTTAGTTAAATCGACAAAACGATTCTAGATCTTACGGTAGAGATAATTTCCACAAGAGATCCGTGACTCTCAGAAGTTATGGAAAGAGATTTGCGGGAGGAAGCCCATTTCAGGAAAAGCTAGAAGGCACATCTGCAATTCGTACTCCATAATCTGACTTTGGAAATAAATTTGTGGCCGCATAATTACAGAAGTCAATTTTTTTGGAATTTGGAAAAAGCATAATCCTCAATCCGCAACTCGCAATTGCGAAAGGAATTGAGTTGCAGAAATCTGTCAAAGGTTGAGTCAGTGAGCAATAAACTGCCAAAGAAGAATATTTTATTCAATAGATTTTGTTGATTTGGATAAGTTAGGCCTGCTATCTCTTACCTAGCATCAGTTTTGGTATCAGAGCAGAGAAAGAATTATGTGTGAAGATTATCAGAGCTGGTTAAAGATGCCACCAAGGCAAGGATGAGCACGTGGAGTTCCAATAGGGGGTGGTCGAGGAAGACAAGCTGTGGAGACAGACACACAAAGGGAATTGAGGCAACTCCAAGCTAGAATGGAGGCTATGGAGAGAAAAATTCAAAGTGTATGGATACCAACGATGAAGAGGAATCCTCGGAAGAAGAGCAAGAGGAGATTGATGATGAAGTAAAAGTATTGAGGATGCTGGTGAAAGTTAGTAACATGCATAAAGTTGAAGTTCCCATGTATGAAGGTAACTTGAATGTTGAAGAACTCATGGAACAGATAAATGCTCTAGCAAAGTACTTTGATTTTGAAGAAATTAAAGATAAGAAGAAGGTGAAATATGCAACAACTGGTCTAAAAGGATATGCAACCATTTGGTGGGATGAACTCCAGATCCATAGGTAAAGAAAAGGTAAGTCCATAATCAAAACTTGGGATAAGATGTTAGATAAAATTAAAATTCAATTTATTCCTAAGGATTATCAGTTGACTCTCATTAGACAATTACAAAATCTTAGACAAAAGGGTATAACTGTTAAAGAATATATAGAAGAATTCTTCAGGATGAGTATTAGAGCTGGATAGATATAAGGGGAAATTGAAAGAGTGGGAAGGTATGTAAATGGACTAAGATATGAAATACAAGATGAGATCAGCTTCTTAAATTTGAATATTCTTGAATATGCTTATCAAGAAGCCTCAAGGGTAGTAGAGAAGATACTAAGAAAACAGAACCAGAAGAGTCGAGGGAGAAGTACAACAAGAGGAAAAGGATCTCCAAACATAGGAGGTAAGTTTCAGACCTCTAGGGATGAAGCAGAAGGTTCTAGTAGCCAACCACTCTAAAGAGGAGGATTCAAGGGAGGCAGGTTTAATGTTAGAAGAAGAGGCAAAAATAGAGAAGTGAAATGTTATACACGTGGAGAAATTGGACACATGTCATGGGAGTTCCCAAAGAATAAACCTACAACTTAGAGAAATGCAAATATTACTAAGGTTCATGAAGAGTCCAAAGAGGAAGCAAAGATGAATAATCCTCTCGAGGAAGGAGAATCTCTTATAATGAAGAGAGTTTTAGTAAAAACTGAGAAGGAAGTGCATGAACCTGCCTAGAGGAAGATTTTGTTCAAGACTAAGTCCAAGTCACAAGGGAAGTGTTGTAAGATGATTATTGACAATCGTAGTATAGATAATGTGGTCTCCAATGAGATGGTAGAGAAGTTGGGATTGCAGAGGATGAAACATCCCATTCCTTATAAAGTGTCCTGGTTGTAGAAAGGACATCAGCTGTTGGTAAATGAGTAGTGCAATGTGGAGTTTCAAATTGGTACTTATAAAGATGTGGTATTATGTGATATAATGCCTATGGATGTATGCCATATACTCTTAGAGAGGCCATGGAAATATGACAGAAAATCTATCCATGATTGAAGGAAGAACACTTACTCTCTGGAAAAGGATGGAATGAAGCATGCATTGTCACCTTTTAAAGATGAAGTAGCCCAAGAAGGCTCAGGACCTAATATTTTGTTGATGACTGGGAATGAACTATTACAAGAAGTCAGTAAAGAAGAAGAACTGCATTTTCCCTTGTTGGAAAACCAAAGGTAATTTTAACTTCTACAAATTTAGATGATTTGTCTGCTAAAGTTAAAATCTTGCTTGATAATTATGATGATATTATTGTGGATGAGTTACTAAATGCTTTACCTCCCGTGAGAAGTATTATTCATCACATTGACTTAATACCTGGTGTAAGTTTACCTAATCAGTCAGCCTACATGCTGACTCCTCAAGAGAATGAAGAGATCAAACAACACGTACAGGAGCTATTGGATAAAGGTTTGGTGAAAGAAAGTTTGAGTCCTTGTGCATTACCCATTGTGCTTAACCCAAAGAAGGATGGTGGATGGCGTATGTGCACTGACTCCCGAGCAATCAATAAGATCACTATCAGGTACAGATTTACATTACCCTGCATTGATGATTTGATGGAGTGTCTAATTGGTTCAAGTTATCTTTCGAAGATAGACATGAAAATTGGTTATCATCGAATAAGAATAATAGAAGGGGATGAATGGAAGACTGCATTCAAGACTAACAATGGAATGTATGAGTGGTTAGTAATGCCATTTGGACTTACTAATGCACCTAACACTTTTATGAGATTGATGAATGAGGTCTTGAAGGAATACACTGGAAAATATGTGATAGTGTATCTAGATGACATTCTGATTTTTAGTCAGAATAAAGAAGAACATTTGAGACATCTTAAATTGGTGTTGGAAACCCTGCAAAAATAGAAGTTGCTGATAAATCTGAAAAAGTGTAGTTTTCTGAAGAAAGAATCAATTTATTTGGGATTCGTGGTTTCAAAAGAAAGGTTAAAAATGGATCCATAGAAGGTGCAAGCAATTCTGAATTTTCCAACTCCAAGGAATGCATACAAGGTAAGAAGTTTTCATAGTCTTGCAAGTTTTTATAGAAAATTCATCAAGAATTTTAGTCAAATTTGTGTAACCATAATAAACTCCTCCAGGGGAAGTAGACAACCTTTCAAGTGGATAGAAGCAACTGACAGAAACTTCAAATTGTTGAAGAAGAAGAGGAATCCCATTTCAGGAAAAGCTAGAAGGCATGTCTGCAATTCGTAATCCGCAATCTGACTTTGGAAATAACTTTGTGGCCGCATAATTGCAGAAGTCAATTTTTTTGGAATTTGGAAAAAGCATAATCCTCAATCCGCAACTCGCAATTGCGAAAGGAATTGAGTTGCAGAAATCTATCAAAGGTTGAGTCAGTGAGCAATAAACTGCCAAAGAAGAATATTTTATTCAATAGATTTTGTTGATTTGGATAAGTTAGGCCTGCTATCTCTTACCTAGCATCAGTTTTGGTATCAGAGCAGAGAAAGAATTATGTGTGAAGATTATCAGAGCTGGTTAAAGATGCCACAAAAGGCAAGGATGAGCACGTGGAGTTCCAATAGGGGGTGGTCGAGGAAGACAAGCTGCGGAGATAGACACACAAAGGGAATTGAGGCAACTCCAAGCTAGAATGGAGGCTATGGAGAGAAAAATTCAAAGTGCATGGATACCAACGATGAAGAGGAATCCTCGGAAGAAGAGCAAGAGGAGAGTGATGATGAAGTAAAAGTATTGAGGATGCTGGTGAAAGTTAGTAACATGCATAAAGTTGAAGTTCCCATGTATGAAGGTAACTTGAATGTTGAAGAACTCATGGAACGGATAAATGCTCTAGCAAAGTACTTTGATTTTGAAGAAATTAAAGATAAGAAGAAGGTGAAATATGCAACAATTGGTCTAAAAGGATATGCAACCATTTGGTGGGATGAACTCCAGATCCATAGGTAAAGAAAAGGTAAGTCCATAATCAAAACTTGGGATAAGATGTTAGATAAAATTAAAATTCAATTTATTCCTAAGGATTATCAGTTGACTCTCATTAGACAATTACAAAATCTTAGACAAAAGGGTATAACTGTTAAAGAATATACAGAAGAATTCTTCAGGATGAGTATTAGAGCTGGATAGATATAAGGGGAAATTGAAAGAGTGGGAAGGTATGTAAATGGACTAAGATATGAAATACAAGATGAGATCAGCTTCTTAAATTTGAATATTCTTGAATATGCTTATCAGGAAGCCTCAAGGGTAGTAGAGAAGATACTAAGAAAAGAGAACCAGAAGAGTCGAGGGAGAAGTACAACAAGAGGAAAAGGATCTCCAAACATAGGAGGTAAGTTTCAGACCTCTAGGGATGAGGCAGAAGGTTCTAGTAGCCAACCACTCTAAAGAGGAGGATTCAAGGGAGGCAGTTTTAATGTTAGAAGAAGAGACAAAAATAGAGAAGTGAAATGTTATACACGTGGAGAAATTGGACACATGTCATGGGAGTTCCCAAAGAATAAACCTACAACTTAGAGAAATGCAAATATTACTAAGGTTCATGAAGAGTCCAAAGAGGAAGCAAAGATGAATAATCCTCTCGAGGAAGGAGAATCTCTTATAATGAAGAGAGTTTTAGTAAAAACTGAGAAGGAAGTGCATGAACCAGCCTAGAGGAAGATTTTGTTCAAGACTAAGTCCAAGTCACAAGGGAAGTGTTGTAAGATGATTATTGACAATCATAGTATAGATAATTTGATCTCCAATGAGATGGTAGAGAAGTTGGGATTGCAGAGGATGAAACATCCCACTCCTTATAAAGTGTCCTGGTTGTAGAAAGGACATCAACTGTTGGTAAATGAGTAGTGCAATGTGGAGTTTCAAATTGGTACTTATAAAGATGTGGTATTATGTGATATAATGCCTATGGATGTATGCCATATACTCTTAGAGAGGCCATGGAAATATGACAGAAAATCTATCCATGATTGAAGGAAGAACACTTACTCTCTGGAAAAGGATGGAATGAAGCATGCATTGTCACCTTTTAAAGATGAAGTAGCCCAAGAAGGCTCAGGACCTAATATTTTGTTGATGACTGGGAATGAACTATTACAAGAAGTCAGTAAAGAAGAAGAACTGCATTTTCCCTTGTTGGAAAACCAAAGGTAATTTTAACTTCTACAAATTTAGATGATTTGTCTGCTGAAGTTAAAATCTTGCTTGATAATTATGATGATATTATTGTGGATGAGTTACTAAATGCTTTACCTCCCGTGAGAAGTATTATTCATCACATTGACTTAATACCTGGTGTAAGTTTACCTAATCAGTCAGCCTACATGCTGACTCCTCAAGAGAATGAAGAGATCAAACAACATGTACAGGAGCTATTGGATAAAGGTTTGGTGAAAGAAAGTTTGAGTCCTTGTGCATTACCCATTGTGCTTAACCCAAAGAAGGATGGTGGATGGCGTATGTGCACTGACTCCTGAGCAATCAATAAGATCACTATCAGGCACAGATTTACATTACCCTGCATTGATGATTTGATGGAGTGTCTAATTGGTTCAAGTTATCTTTCGAAGATAGACATGAAAATTGGTTATCATCAAATAAGAATAATAGAAGGGGATGAATGGAAGACTGCATTCAAGACTAACAATGGACTGTATGAGTGGTTAGTAATGCCATTTGGACTTACTAATGCACCTAACACTTTTATGAGATTGATGAATGAGGTCTTGAAGGAATACACTGGAAAATATGTGATAGTGTATCTAGATGACATTCTGATTTTTAGTCAGAATAAAGAAGAACATTTGAGACATCTTAAATTGGTGTTGGAAACCCTGCAAAAATAGAAGTTGCTGATAAATCTGAAAAAGTGTAGTTTTCTGAAGAAAGAATCAATTTATTTGGGATTCGTGGTTTCAAAAGAAAGGTTAAAAATGGATCCATAGAAGGTGCAAGCAATTCTGAATTGTCCAACTCCAAGGAATGCATACAAGGTAAGAAGTTTTCATAGTCTTGCAAGTTTTTATAGAAAATTCATCAAGAATTTTAGTCAAATTTGTGTAACCATAATAAACTCCTCCAGGGGAAGTAGACAACCTTTCAAGTGGATAGAAGCAACTGACAGAAACTTCAAATTGTTGAAGAAGAATATCACTGAGAATCCTGTTCTGGCTTTACCAAGTTTTGACAAGGTTTTTCAAGTGGAGACAAATGCTAGTGGGCCATCAATAGGGGTTTTTCTGAGTCAAGAACAAAGACTAGTAACATACTTCAGTGAGAAATTAAATGAGGAAAAACAAAAGTATTCCTCATATGACAAGGAGTTATATGTTGTTGTGCAAGCTCTCAAGAAATGGAGGCATTACTTGATGCCCAAAGAGTTTGTGTTACATTCAGATAATCATGCTTTGCAATTTATAAATAGTCAACCTAAATTGAATTAGAAACATGATAAGTGGGTGGAATTTTTGTAGAAGTTTACCTTTGTGATCAAGCATACAAGTGGAAAATCTAATAAGGTTGTTGATGCCTTAAGTAGAGTAAATTTGATCTTGCAGGAGATTAAGGTCAGTACTTTGGGATTTGAAAATTTCGTTAATATGTATAAGGAAGATGTGGATTTTAAGAGTATATATGCAGCCTATGAAAATCAAGTTGTCCACAATAGAATCCGATGGTTAGACTATATGCTACAAGAAGGATTGTTGTTCAAGAATAATAAATTGTGCATTCCTAAATGTTCCATGAGAGAAAATATGATACAGGAGAAACACAGTGGATGTTTGTCAGGTCATTTTGGACAGGACAAAACATTTGCTCAGGTGAGTGCTTTTTATTTTTGGCCAGGAATGCAACATGATGTAAAGAAGTTTGTTAAAAAATGCAAGATATGTCAACATGCCAAAGAGAGGAGACAAATTACTGGACTGTATCAACCCTTACCTATTCCAACTAGGCCTTGGGATTCCATCAGTATGGATTTTGTTCTGGGATTTCCTAGAACTCAAAGAATAAATTATTGTGTTTATGTAGTAGTGGATAGGTTTTAAAAAATGGATCATTTTATTGCTTGTAAGAAGACTAATGATGCAATAGATATTGCAAATTTGTTCTTTTTAGAAATTGTGAAGTGACATGGTCTTCCTTTGAGAATTGTGTCTGACAGGGATACTAAATTTATTGGTCATTTTTGGAGAAATTTGTGGAAGAAATTGGGTACAAATCTTAGTTTTAGCTAGGCTTACCATCCTCAGACTGGTGGTCATATTGAAGTGGTAAATAGGAGCTTGGGAAATATATTGAGAAGTCTTGTTTATGAGAATCCAAAACAATGGGATTTAGCTCTTTCTCAAGGTGAGTTTGCTTACAATGATTCACCTAACAACAATACATGTATGAGTCCTTTTCATATTGTGTATGGGATGCAGTCAAGAGGAGTGTATGAACTTAGGAACTTGGAATTCTAAGAAAATATAAGTGCAGATGGTGAAGATTTTGCATCTAGTATGCATGACCTACAGGAAAATGTTAAAAATAAATAAAAGGAAAGTGCAAGGAAGTATAAACAGAGAGCAGACATGAAAAGAAGAGAAGTTAATCTTTAGGTTAGAGATTTAGTGATGGCTTATTTTATAAAGGAGAGGTTTCCTAAGGGAACCTACAATAAATTAAAACTCAAGAAAATTGGGCCTTGTAAATTTTTGAGGAAGTTTTCTGCAAATGCATATGAATTAGAGCTTCCTTCTGATCTTAAAATTTCTCCCATTTTTAATGTTTCAGATCTATATCTTTTTAAAGATTCAGGTGTTCAACATGAAGAAATGATCTTAGGTGAAGAAGGTCCATTTGTATATTGGAAAGGACAATTACCTCATAAAGAACAACCATAGATTTAAGCTATCCTTGATAAAAGAATTTCAAACAAGACCAAGAACAAAGATTATTTTCAGTATTTGGTCAAGTGGAAAGATCAACCATCTGAATATGTAGCATAGATGACTGAACTGGAGATTTCCAAGTATAATGTGAACTCTGAAGAACTACTGAAGAATTATTCCCCCCCCTGGGAGTGTTAGGATTATATAATCCTCCCTTGTCCATATATAGTCTATTAGATCATTTTCCTAACTTAGGAGTCATTTGCTAGAGTTTGGTGCCACCGGTGCCAATCCCTACACTTTAGGAGCCACTCCTAGTGCCACTGTCAGCCTCCATCAGTTGGTTGTAGTTGGTAGGTAGTTATGCTAAGGTTATCTCCAGTTACATTCAGTTAGATCACATTTAGTCAGTTCAGCGCCAGTTATGCATGGATGCATGGGGAAGTGGCACCTTTGTTCACCTACCTTGCCATTTTAACTGGTTTAACTAGTTTAACTGATTGTCATACATATTTAGTTATCATAAGTTAGACTAGTGGATCCCATTCAGTGATTTAGACACTCCTAGTTAGCCAGCCAGTCAGGATTAAGTTAGTAGATTCGAATCTTATACAAATGAGTCAAATTATCCTTATTGTAACACTCTTGTATACTGCTAGAATTAATGAAGATTAATGTTGTAATTTACGGAGAAATTCTTATCAGTTTTCTATGAAATTTGTCTTGTTCAATATACATTTTTCATTCCACACTACTGCACAATTATACCTTTCAATTGCTCTCATTGCATGTAGGTCAATGGTTCAATAATTAAAACATGGTATCAGAGCCTTATTCAAGCTAGCAACAAGTCTGTCCAACCTCCATTGTACACTAGAAGTAGCCGGGTTTCCACATAATTCCTACAATTTGTGACTTGCTAACTCTGGATTCATCAAGAGAAGTTTTTGCAGGTGTGAAGGACCCTGAAAAAGTGCACATGTCGATGTGGAAGGATTGAAACTGGCATGATTGCAAATTGATTATGTTTTTGCAGTGCTACTTGCAGGTACCTACATAGCTTGTTGAAGAATCATCTGTTCAACAGGAAAATTGATGGATTCTACAGCTCTTGTACCTTGAATCCTTACACCCTTCAACTATGTTTATTGGAGGGCAGATATGCAGGTCTCCTTGCGCAAGCTTGGCTTGTTTAGGATAAATATGGGAAGAGAGACAGAGCCTCATCACCCTACAGAGAAAAATAAGTTCTTGAATCGGTTGGATGAATCCTTTGGCTTCCTATGCACTCAAATATCCTAGGATCTTCTCTTTCATCGTGAGGGATTGGAGACTCTGAAAGAAGCTTGGGAAAATATTGAAATCTTGTTTGGAAAGAAATATGATCTTCGGGGGAACATATTGGAGAATGAGCTAATTGCATTGCAGCCCAGGAGTTTCGAAACTATTCAACATTTTTTCACAAAATTCAAGTCTCTAGCATTGCGATGTAAACAATGCGGAATAGAGAGGAAATATGAGAAACTTGTGTTGTCTGTGCTTAGCAAACTTGGTTCTGAGTACTTCGTATTTGTCTCTACTTTCCATTCTGAAAGAGCTTCCATCCCAAATTGGAAGATTCCTTCTCTATATTTTTTTTGAGTCCTTAATACAAGAGCATGATAAGTTGGTTCAAATGGGAGTTTTACAAACCTCCAAGAATCAATCTCTTCTGATGCCAGACTAAAACAATTCACAAACCAAAGGGAAGCACAAGGGGAAGGAGCCTAAATCCTTTGATTCGAAACCAAAATAGAATCATAAATATTTTTATGGATCCTTGGGTTCCAGAATAGAGAATACTAAGTGTCCATACTGTCTAAGAGGATTTCATCTAGAAATCCAATGCATGAAAAAGACCCTCGACCAACTGACAACACTCCTTGAACAAAATAATATTGCCCTTCCATAAGGTGCAAAGATGTATGATATTGGAGAGCAGACCGAAGAATATGAGAGGTGCCTTTCTTTGAAAGAAGTCCTCACTCCGTCGAAGCCTTACTTGATATATTCTGGAGCATCCAACCACATGGTTTCCTCGAGGGAATCCTTCACCACTCTCACTCTATCAGAAGGACCTAACACTCATATGGGACGTGACTTCCAAATCCCAACTAATGGGAGAGGTTCTATTAAAATCCAGGATGATGAGTTCAATAATGTACTCAATGTTCCCTCTTTTGCAGCAAAGCAAGTTGTTTAAGATGAAGAAGAAGCAAAACCTTCCACACAATCAATTCGAATTGAAGAAAGTCTCTTTGGAGTGACTCCTTCTCCTGGTGCTCTAGAAGTTTATGAGATCTATGATATCTAATATTATCATATATCTAATCTAGAAGAAGACATTTGAATCTATGTTATTGAAGAAAAATATCTTTCCATTCTATGCAAACATTCTCTAGTGATTCTTTTATTTTAAATTCTGTGCAAAGTTTGCCAGTAATCGTTTCAGAAAATGAAGAGGAATTTTATTTCTCTATCTTTAATGTTGTTACTAGCATGCAAAAAATTAATACTTTTGATGTTTTATAAGAAACATCATATTTTAGGAGTGATATATTCACTCTCTTTGATCTAGAGCTTCCAATAAATTGCTACATGATTGCATGAACCAATACTCAGAATTTTGTTGAAGAAGGAGAAAACTGTGCATATACCATTTCGGTAGGGCACTTGGAACCTTTGTTCCATACTATTGGATATGATATGGAATTATTTGGATCTAATATGACCTTATTTGGTTCTATTTTTAAGTTTGAAGAGCCTCCAATCATGCTTGTAGTTGTTCTCATCAATTTTGGTGTGAAAAATCAAGTGCCGCAAGTCTCTTTCAAAATTGTTGTTGGGGATTCGATGTTAGTTTTCTCTTATGAGTTTGTTGATATTATATGTTGTGGATAATTAGTTATTTTTGAAGCTATATTAGATTACGGAGCTCAAGAATTTTCTCTCCACATTACCAGGGCTTCTCTACTTTTCTATTTGGTCACATGCTCATCTTCTCATAAAACTAGTAAAGATGGAGGCATTCTGCATTCGCCTGGACACTTGCTCCTAACACTTGTAGTTGATTTTAAATCACATGGTTTGATGTTCAAGGATGCAATATATCGGTTGCCTGGGTTTTCCTCACATGGTTCGAATTCTCAAGCACCTTTTCTCTCTCATAAGTTGATCTCAGTTGCTCTACATGGGTCCAGTTTTCATCTTGCAGCTGTCTATGTTTCTGATTCAGTTGAGCATATTTTTCTTCTTCCAAAGAGGAAAATTCCTACAGAAATAATCATTTAGTTTGGAGAGGTTCACATGCACAGTTCTATGATGTCGCTGTATAGAAGAACCAAACTACTGCATTGC
>LPNX011110004.1:1354342-1384977 GCA_001517045.1 Pseudotsuga menziesii | reverse complement strand
TTAGGATTATATAATCCTCCCTTGTCCATATATAGTCTATTAGATCATTTTCCTAACTTAGGAGTCATTTGCTAGAGTTTGGTTCCACCATGATTTTGGTGCCACTAGTTCCATTGGTGCCATTGGTGCCACAAGTGTGCTATTTGGTGCCACTGGTGCCAATCCCTACACTTTAGGAAGCACTCCGAGTGCCACTGCTAGCCTCCATCAGTTGGTTGTAGTTGGTAGGTAGTTATGATAAGTTTATCTTCAGCTACATTCAATTATATCACATTCAGTCACTCTAGTTCGAGTTATGCATGGCTGCATGGGGAAGTGATGCCTTTGTTCACCTACCTTGTCAGTTTAACTAGTTTAACTGATTGTCAAAACGTTTTAGTTATCATGAGTTAGACTAGTGGCTCCCATACAATGATTTAGACACTCCTAGTTAGCCAGTAAGTATGGATTGAGTTGGTATATTTGAATCTTATCCACATAATATGAATTCTCCTTATTGTTACACTGTTGAATACTGCCGTAATCAATGACGATTAATGTTGTAATTTACTGAGCAATTCTTATCAGTTTTCTGTGAAATTTGTCTAGTTTAGTGTACATTTTTCATTCCATACTACTGCACAATTATACCTTTCAATTGATCTCATTGCATGTAGATCAATGCTTCAATAATTCGAACACGGAGTATGATGCAGGAGCATCGAGTCAAAATCCTATGTTTTCTCCATAAGCAAGGAATACTATTTTATGTTTCCATGTAATCAATTCTAGAAGGATAAGATTACTTATTTGTTTCATAGATATGATACGTTTGAATGTAATAATGATGATTTTCCACTGATATCCTCAAATATTGCTCGAGGACAGGTTAGTTGTTGATTTATTTATTAGGATTTCAGATCTTTCTTATTCGGATTTGACAGGTTTAACAGAGTTCTATATTAAGTGTTGAATGTAATAATCAAGTGTGAATGAGCGGAGGAGTGAGTGTGTGTGGAAGTGTGTGTATGCATGAATGGTTGATGAAATGAAGAACAAAGTTGTAGCCTCTATGTGAATATTTGTAAATTTGTATGTCTTCTTTCAATAAACAGGAATGTGTTAAACCTCCCTATATATAAGTGAATGACGTGACTTTGTCAAGATTCTTCAGAAGCCACTAAGATGGAGATGTGTTCATACGAATGCAATAGGAACGAGTTGATCATTTCACTGATCAATTCGTCTATAAAAATATGAGTTAAAAATCTATAACTTTGACAGATCTACAACTGTAGATGAATTCAGGAGGTGGAATTACGAGTTAGTTAAAATGACAAAGCGATTCTAGATCGGACGATAGAGATAAGTTCCATAAGAGATTGACGACTCTTAGAAGTTGCAAAAACCAATTTGTGGGAGGATATTGCAGAAGACCATTTCAGGAAAATTTAAAAGGCACGTCCGCAATTTGCAATCCGCAACATGACTGGGGAAATAACGTTGCAGCCGCATATTTGCGGAAGTCATTTTTTTTGGAATTTGGAAAGAGCATAATATGGAATCTGCAACTCGCAATTGTGGAAAAGGAAATTGCAAAAGGAATTGAGTTGTGAAAATATGTCAAGGTAGAGTTAGTGAGAGATTAGCTGCAGATCTTGTTGATTTAAGATAAACTAGGTCTGCTAGCTCTTACCTGGCATCATGGTGTTACCGCTTCTTGAAGCTAGCTCACTGATGAGAGTTTATGGTTTGTTATCTTTGTCATTTTATTCATTTCTTCATTTTTCCTCGCATATATTTTTTAGGATTCTAAGAGGAACACACCATATCCTCAAATGGAAGCACCTGCCACTACGCTCCCGTGTCTTTTGGATGTTGTTGCTTTTCTGACACAATTTTTTTCATTTCCTGAATACTCTGCCAAGCACGACTAGGTGGACTTGGTTTGCTTTTCAAAAGTCTAAAAGATTTATCTAATTCACAATACAGTGTATAATCAATATTTCTCATAGTAGAAATCATATTTTTCAATAATGCAGCAATGGTTATTGAGGGTCGGAACTCATCATGTAATTCACCTATTGTGGATGGGTTTTTCCTTCTGAATATTGCTATTAGTTTGGTCATTTTACCTTAGGTTTCTTGACTATATACGCTTTGTGCGAGAAGCTAAAAATTCTCATTCCAAGGGGCTAGAATCCTGTTCTACATCATGGAATTCATTGTTTTGAAGAAGGGGTTGACTAGAGATGAGGAATATTTAAACTTTTCTTCCAGTGCTCATAAAAGTGAGATTCTGAACACATTTATCCATGTGCATTATGGAGGTGTTGAGGCCCGGAAATTCGCAGGTAGCAACAGTAAGGGATTCTCCCCAATCAACATTCCCAACTAGCCCATTGACTGTTTGGTATGGGGAATCCATCCGGTTTGCGGTCCGGCTACCGTAGGTCAAAGTAACAAAAAACAGAGGCTTTACCGGTTGCGGCCCGGTCCACCGTGTATTTTTGTATTTTTTGACTTAATGTATGATATGCAAGTGCCTAATTAACCATGCAGGGCGATAAGATGCAAGCAGCAGTCACAATGTGATGCACAAGTTCTTACCTCTCGTCTTAGACTCACTAGCATCTAAATCACATACAACAAGAAAATAAACTAACTACCTAAACTATCCCTAGGGAGCAAGATTATCATTCATTAGTGAGTAATACATTTTGTACCTGCATAATGAAGAGTTACAGATAGCTGATACTTCTTTCAAGATACATGAACAATTACAGATATTTAAACAACCAGATAGCCAATTGTTTTATGAACAACATTTATTACTCACAGTGGAGAGCATCACAAAATATGTTGAAGAGCATTCAACAAGAACATAGGTTCAGGAAGTTAAACACTCTCGCAGTTAATGAAACACAACTGAAAACAAAATAGTTCCCCTTCAACATTGTTCATTTAATCACATTGATACATTCCACATTTCGCTTCCTCCGACAAGCAAAAGTTGCAGTTTCTGATTGTAAAACGAAATAGTTCCTCTTACAAGCAAAATGGTTTACAAGTTCTTCCAGGGAAAAAGTCCCTTCTAAATCCTATCTTTATCCTATTTAAACTACATAGCAGGTCCTTTGGGCTGCCCCCAAACGTGTGACTTTCTCGTCCTTTGAACGTTTCAGATCCCTCTTCAGGCCGCTTTGTCTCCCCATTTTATTTTTTGTGAACGTTCATCTTTTGATTAGTAACCGATAGCTCTTTCTAGTCTGTGCCTTTGCCGCCATTCGTTTTGTCCTTTTCTTCAGTCCTGATAAAAAGAGCCACGGTTTGACCTTTTCCAAAACTGCCTAGATGTGCCTTCGTGCTGCGTTTGCCTGAAAAATCCCTCAAGCTCACCTACGAATAAACCAGAATGCATCATTCATTGGATTTGCGTTGCAAAACAAAGCAGCAAATTATACTACTGAAATGGCTAATCCACACGAGAAGACTAGGTGCACCATTGTCATTTTACAAGTGCCGACCATACTACCTCATCCCCCGACAGGCTTGTGATAACAAAACCAACGGCAGAAATCGGGAGGAAACCGACATCGGAAGCCAAAAGCGCTGCCCAGCCGCAATGGCGGAAAAGGAAAAATTACGTTCTTGCGGCGGTGGGCGGGAAAAATTTATAAAGAATCGAAAGTCGGGAAGGTTCAGACATCGAAAACCAAATGACTTTCCCAGCCGCAACAGCGAAAGAGTAAAGGCTACGGGCAAGCGACGGTGGGAGGAAACTCAATCGGAAGTCGGACGGCTTCACACTTCAGCAGCTAAAGGACTTTGAGAGCCGCAACGGCGGAAAAGAGAAGGCTAAAGCCATGCGATGCAAAGTCGGGCGTCGGACGGATTTCTACTTCGGAAGCTTAATGAATTCCCCAGCCACAATGGCGGGAGAGAAACAGATTCAGATCAAACAAAAAGACGCCCGATCAATAAAAACTAAGTGGTTAGACAGCTTTAAAACTCAACAACGGACAGAAACCTGTTTTGCTTCCGATAGTCCGATTCATCCTCAGTTAGCAAACCGAATCACATCCGTGACTTACTACGGGATTCAAACGCATGCACTTTGAACAGGCTAGAAAACGATCTTCAAAAAAATTCAAAACAAAGCATGCCCAAAAGGTCAAGGATTCAGTCGATTAAAACAACTCGAAATTATGAGGAGGGGCCCAAAAATTAAGAAATTTGGGGGAGAATAGTTGCAGCTGCAACAATTGGCGATTACCTGGTGAACCTAGATCTCTGGGCGATTATTCTTTGAGTGACAGACTGTGTAATAATGAATGCATCTATCGAATTCTTCCAGCTATCTGGATTTCTCAAATGACAGAAGTGTGTACCTTTAATCATTGATGATAGTCTAATTTGGGAGAGTGAAAACCAAGATTTTCAAGTCCAGATAACTCTGTTGAGGCCAAGGGATGAGTTTCATTATTACTTTTGTTTTCAGGTAGCTGATAACTTGGACACCATAGGATTGTAGCATATGGTAAACAGAAATATTCATTTGTTCCTCATTCCCATGCCATTTTAGCACTTTTTTGTGCTTTTGGACTTTTGTCCCTTTTCATATGAGTCCTCCTGCATGCCTTTCCTACTGAATTTTAATTCAGGATCCTCTATCCCATAGTGTCCTTTTGTGTGAGCAGTGTACTTCATGTTTCATCTCATGGACGGAGAGGATCTCAACTTATTTATATACAAGACAGAAGAACTCAAAGAAACTCAAGAAAAATAAGGCTTGAGAACCAAACCATTTACTGGTAAGTTCTCTTCCCACCCCTGTAGATCCTGCAACTAGTAAGTAGAAGGGCCAAGATTTGCTGCAATCTGAAAAGGGCCTACCCACAACTGCTAGAATTTAGTGTGCTTTCCTTTCTCATCATGGGGGTGATCCCATTTGAGGACTAAGTATCCTACTTCAAAGTCTTTTGTTCCAGCTTTATGTTTGTCGAACCATCTCTTAACTAACTCTTGCTGCTGTTTAAAGCGTTCTCTGGCTTTAGATCTAGCCTCTTCTGCTTTCAGGAGATTATATATTCTTATTTGCAAAACTTCATCATTCGACCCTCTAGACTCTTGAGCTAGTATGGAAGATGGTAGCATGATATTGGGAGGAAGCATGGCTTCTTTACCATAGACAAGGGTATATGGAGACACTCCAATCGCAGACTTAGGGGTGACTCTATCGGCCCAAAGGGAATTTGGTAATGCTGAGTGCCAACTCCTCTAGTTTTCTACCACAGTCTTCTTTAAAATTCTAATCAGATTTTTGTTAGAGGATTCAGCCAGGCCATTTCCTTGTGGATAGTAATTAGCAGAATAATGCAATTTTATCCCTTTATCATGAGCAAATGCAGTCAATTTAATTGACGAAAAGTACTTAGCATTATCAAAAACTAATGAAACTGGAACTCCAAACCTGGTCATGATGTGGTCTTGTAGGAAGCTGATGACCTCGTCTTCATTTGTCTTGCGCAGTGGGATAGCCTCGACCCAGCGAGTGAAATAATCAGTAGCGGTCAGAATGTACTTGTGCTGCAGAGAGGAATTCAGTTTTATTTCTCCAATAATATCCAGCCCCATTGCTTGAATGGCTCTGTGATCATCACGAGCTTTAGGGGTGCTGTTGCTTTAGGTTGTCTCCCGCTACACCTTTGGCAAATATCACACTTTCTGACATGTGCATGTGCATCTTTGAAGAGCGTAGGCCAGTAGTAACCGGCTCTGAGAATTTTGTGGGCCGTAGTATCTCCTGAGTAATGTCGCCCAGCAGGACCGTCATGCAATTCTGACATTACTTTCTTCGCATCTTCCTTTTCTAAGCATCTGAGAAGAACCCCGTCATAATTCTTTCTGAATAATACTCCTTCAACAAGTTGATAGGAAGCTGATTTAAGACGCAACACTCTTCTTTGCTTGGAACTCCAATGTTCTGGCAACAAACCCACCTGCAGGTAGTGCACCAGGTCCCTATACCAAGACTCGGGAGTTGTAAACAAAGGACATACCTCCATTACATGTAGTTCGGCTTCATCTTCCCAGGCGTGTTCTTCATTTTTTCCATTTTCAGTCATTTGTTTGCACAACCCTTGTCCTTTAACAATAGATGTTGGCTTGAATTCAAGGTCGTATTCTTGAACAGTTGTTACCCAATTGCCTCTTCTTTCTCCCAACTCCTTCTGTATAAGAAGAGACCTTACAGCTGGGTAGGGGATGATCACCTTGGTTCTATTTTTTAAAATATAAGGTCTGAATTGTTTTACTACTTTGAATACAACGTAAGCTTGTTTATCAATAGCTGGGTAATTCAATTCGCCCCCTTGTAGACCAGTACTCATAAAGGATATTGGGAATTCATCCCCCCCATCTTCCTTTTGGGTGAGCACAGCTGCTAGTGAATCATCGGATGCAAAGGTATACAAGATGAAATCTTTGTCAAAATCTGGGCTTTTCAGGGATGGTGCGTGTGCAACAGCAGTTTTGATTTTGCTGAATGCGCTCTTCTCAATTTCAGTCCACTTGAATAGTGCATTTTGCTTTACCATCTGCTGTAGTGGTTTGAAAATCTGAGCAAAATCAGGCACAAATCTTCACACGAAGTTTATCGTTCCCATAAATGATTGCATCCCCTTTTTATTATGGGGCAAGGGGATTTGTTCAATAGCCTTGATTCTTTCTGGATCTATAGAGATTCCTTTCTTCGAAACTATGTGACCCAGCAACTTGCCCTCCGTGACAACGAACACACACTTCTTAGGATTGAGTGAGATGCCATATTTTCGACAGCGTTCGAAAATTTGCCTTAAGTGACACGCATGCTCTTCTCTTCTCTTCGAGAATATTGTAATATCGTCAAGGTATACTACAACACTTCGGCCAATCAATACATGGAAAGCTATATCCATAGCCCTTTGAAACGTTGGTCCAGCATTTATAAGCCCGAAGGGAATTCTCCTGTATGCAAATGTTCCCCATTTGGTCGTGAACGATGTCTTCAATCTGTCTTCTTCGACTACCAATACTTGATTGTAGCCAGAGAAACTGTCTAATAATGAAAACAGTTCAGAAACTAAAACCATTTGTAGTAGCTGCTCCATGGGTGGCACAGGATAGTTATCTTTATTTGATGCACGGTTTAAGTTCCTGAAATCCACACAGAGCCCGATTTCTCCAGACTTTTTCCTTACTAGTACTAGATTTGATACCCACTCAGAGTGTCTGACTTTGAAAATGACTCTAGCGTCCAATAATTTCTTCACTTCACTTTGAATCAATGGTTCCAATTTTGGATGCATTTTTCTCAACGGTTGCTGATATGGCTTGACGCCTGCTTTAATAGGGACGACGTGTTTGATGATGCTAGTGTCGTATGTTTTCAAATCTTCGTACGTCCATGTGAAAACATCTTTATATTGTTTAAACAAACTAACGAACTTGTCTTTTTCTGTTGGTGAACAACATTTGCCGAGATTCACAAATTTAGGATTCGTTTCAGTCCCTAAATTAATCAACTCAAACTACAGAGATGAGCTGTGGGTCTTCACGTTGGCTGGTCTTCTGAACTTTTCGTTTAAATCGAACATTGTTTCTAATGTTCTGACTCCTTTAGGAATGAAATTATCGTATTTCATCTCAGCCTGATGCTCTTCATCGTCTAGGATCGCTCCTTTAAACACCTCGTCATTCGTTAAACATTCTATGATTTGCTGGTCATCATCGAACACTCGTAGTTTCATAATCATATCAGGTACAGAGGGCCTGAAAAGTAATTCAACAGAGCATTGATTATTAGTGGGTACCAATCTAGGGGCTGATGTGGCCAATAGGTCAGCTGCTGCGTTCTTAAGCCTTGGAATTGAAATGATATTGAATGCATTAAAACATTTAAGCAAATCCCATACCTCATTCTGGTAGGCCTTTAAGTGAGGAGAAACACAATGTATTTGATCCTGGATTTGTTTCACAATGATTTCGGAATCTCCAAAAACTTTTAGATTACTTACCTTTAATTCAATCGCTTTCTTTAGTCCCTGCACCAGCGCTTCGTATTCAGCTGTATTATTAGTACACTCAAACTCTAATCTACATGAAAGAAAATGTTTATTCTCCTGGGGGTCGATCAGGACACAGCCAGCCCCTAACCCTTCTAATGTCTTAGAGCCATCAAAAAACAAAGTCCAAAAATCACTAACTACTGAATGTGAATCTATTCCTACTGCTAAGCTGACTATATTACAATCAATCTCATCAGCCTGTGAGAATCGAAGGAGATCAGGCTGGGTGTCAGATGTGTTTCCGACTTCTTCCGCTTGGTAATTCCCTGGTTCCAACTCAATAAAATAGTTTCCCAATATAGAATCCACTGGCACATTTTTCTCCTCCAATTGAGTAACATTGTATTTCATGTGAGGTTCTCTTAAGATCTTAATCTGGTTCGGACTTCCTTTGTATGGCAACCACAGATGCGACCAATCTGAGGTGAAATATCCATTTAATTTGGCCGACCAATCTCTGCTCAAGACAAGACCGTAAGCATCTGGTATATCAGCCACCACGATGTTAATAACTTGGCATACTTTGTCATTGGATGCCAGATGGACTAGGACGTCTTCTATCTCACCAATTACCTTTACATCTGGCCTATCCAACTGAACCACCCTCCACGTGGATGGCTTAGGCTGCCCATTGATATTTTTACAGATTGATATGGGCATAACATTAACCGATGCCCCTGATTCTACCAAGCAATTATGCACATTATGATTGAAAATTTCAAATGTGAGGAGGAAAGGTGGATGTTTTCTTTTAGACTTACCTCCCACGCTGGTTTCTCCAATTTCTTCTTCTTCTTGAGGTTGATTGTTAGCAGGCAGCTTCTCATCCGATGCTTCAAGTGCTTTCAACAGTCTTTCCTTTTGCTGCGGCACTTTACACATTTCGAATAGTGGAACATTCGCTTTTACCCTTTTTAAATCCTCCACAATGTCATAATCCATCGGCTACTCAATGGGATGGGGTTTATCAGCATTTTCTTCACTTGGCTTGGCCCGCGCGTCATTCTGCCTAGGATTTTGGCTGGTAATAGTGAATTCTGGAATTTTATCAGCAAAGGATTCATTTTGAAATTTCTTTTTAACATTTCTCTGCAACCACTTAATCTTTGGGAGTATAAGACTGTCTTCTTTACTCGTCCCTTGGCTCCTTCTTGTTACATTGGTTTCCATGACTTCCTTGTACCCCTGAGTCTTTTTCTCTTCAGCATCAAATAACGAGACAGAATTCCACAAAGCCATGGTTTCCTCTCCCTGTTCTTTAGTAGAAGTAGAAGCAGAATTCTCTTTTCTTTCTTCATCTTCCTCTTCTGTTAATCTAGAATCTAACAGTTGATTCATGACCAGCGTCATCGAGTTTATCCATTGAGGACAATTCTTTTCAGAGTGTGGCTGTTGGTGGAAAGTGCAAAAATTGTCCATGCCTACCTCTGTTAAATTCATAGATGCAGTATTGTGAGGAGGAGGTTGAGACTAATGGTTATCCTCTCTTTTCTTATAATATGGTTTATAAAACTTTTGTGCTTCCTTTTCTTTCTCCATATCTATGATTTTGTTGGACAACTTCTGCATCATTTTGGCCATATTTTCCGAATCTGGCGACTTTTCTTCCTTAGGCTTAGCAAACGATAAAGCTTTTCTTCCCGCACCTTTCTCTCCTGACTGTTCTGGATAGTCTTCAATGCTCTCTCTTCCAGCTTCCACCACTTCTGCTTCTTCATAAGTTTTCGTCAAAGTAGGGTTGGCCCTACCTTTGGCAAACATGGTCAAATCAGGGCCTAAAGCTGAAGTATAATATTCAATCAAAACTTTGTCTGAAGGTCTATCCGTTTCAGAAAAATTCTTGAGATAGGATGCAAACCTTTGAGTAAAACTGTGCACCTTCTCCTTTCTCTCTTTCTTCAAGGCGCATAGTCCTTTCATGAGAGCTGCATGAGTCTTTTGAATCGCATACTTACTCCTAAAAATTCTCTCAAAGGTATCCCAATCAGGGATAGAGTTAGCAAGCAACCCAAAATACCATGAAGCTGCAGCTCCTTTAAGGGTATGCGGGAAAAGTCGGCACACTACATCTTCATGCTCCCCAGCCCTCAATCCTTCTATCACCAAGTAAAAACTCTGCAGGTGATCATCTGCTAGTATTTTCTCATTTGGGTCAAACTTGGGCAACATCTTGTCAAAGGCTTGAGGTAGGTCGTGTAATGGAGGTGTCAGGTTTAACGGTGATCTGGCTCTCCAAGCAGGTGGTGTATTAGGTGGGTTAGGTGGTGGATTAGCATTTACTCCTGCCATGAGTCTAGGTGGAGAGTGAGGAGGTGAGCCTATAGGAGTGCGAGCTGGAGAACTGTGAGGGGTATTTGGGCCTTCTTCGTTCAATGGTAGTACAACTTCTTGTAAGGTTGTTTGTACAAGTTCTTCCCAGTCTCCAACCAACACTGAGTCTTCCACTACAGGACGATCTTTCTTTTTATACTCTCTTCTGGGCAATTCAGGGATGATTGGAAATTCTCCAATCTTCTTTACATATGCCCTGGTGTGCCTTCTCAGATCATTAACAATTTCGTTGCCAACAGAATATAGATGTTCTCTTTCTTTCGGAATTGGATTATGAAACCCACTGCTTTCAGAACTGTTACCGGTGGAATAATCTCGGGAAAACGGGTTTCCTCGGCTAGCCATACACTGGCGGCCCTCCTTCTAGCGCCAAAACTGTTGAGGCCCAGAAATTCGCAGGCAGCAACAGTAGGGGATTCTCCCCAATCAACGTTCCCAACTAGCCCGTTGACTGTTTGGTATGGGGAATTCGTCCGGTTTGCGGTCCGGCTACCGTAGGTCAAAGTAACAAAAAACAGAGGCTTTACCGGCTGCGGCCCGGTCCACCGTGTATTTTTGTATTTTTTGACTTAATGTATGATATGCAAGTGCCTAATTAACCATGCAGGGCGATAAGATGCAAGGAGCAGTCATAATGTGATGCGCAGGTTCTTACCTCTCGTCTTAGACTCACTAGCATCTAAATCACATACAACAAGAAAATAAACTAACTACCTAAAATATCCCTAGGGAGAAAGATTATCATTCATTAGTGAGTAATACATTTTGTACCTGCATAATGAAGAGTTACAGATAGCTGATACTTCTTTCAAGACACATGAACAATTATAGATATTTAAACAACCAAATAGCCAATTGTTTTATGAACAACATTTATTACTCACAATGGAGAGCATCACAAAATATACTGAAGAGCATTCAACAAGAACATAGGTTCAGGAAGTTAAACACTCTCGCTGTTAATGAAACACATCTGAAAACGAAATAGTTCCCCTTCAACATTGTTCATTTAATCACATTGATACATTCCACATTCCGCTTCCTCCAGCAGGCAAAAGTTGCAGTTTCTAATTGTAAAACGAAATAGTTCCTCTTACAAGCAAAATGGTTTACAAGTACTTCCAGAGAAAAAGTCCCTTCTAAATCCTATCTTTATCCTATTTAAACTACACAGCAGGTCCTTTGGGCTGCCCCCAAACGTGTGACTTTCTCGTCCTTCGAACGTTTCAGATCCCTCTTCAGGCCGCTTTGTCTCCCCATTTTATTTTCTGTGAACGTTCATCTTCTGATTAGTAACCGATAGCTCTTTCTAGTCTGTGCCTTTGCCACCATTTGTTTTGTCCTTTTCTTCAGTCCTGATAAAAAGAGCCACGGTTTGACCTATTCCAAAACTGCCTAGATGTGCCTTCGTGCTGCGTTTGCCTGAAAAATCCCTCAAGCTCACCTGCGAATAAACCAGAATGCATCATTCATTGGATCTGCGTTACAAAACAAAGCAACAAATTATACTACTGAAACGACTAATCCACACGAGAAGACTAGGTGCACCATTGTTGTTTTACAAGTGCCGACCATACTACCTCGTCCTCCGACAGGCTTGTGATAACAAAACCAACGGCGGAAATCGGGAGGAAACCGACATCGGAAGCCAAAAGCGCTGCCCAGCCGCAATGGCAGAAAAGGAAAAATTACGGGCTTGCTGCGGTGGGCGGGAAAACTTTATAAAGAATCGAAAGTCGGGAAGGTTCAGACATCGAAAACCAAATGACTTTCCCAGCCGCAACGGCGGAAGAGTAAAGGCTACGGGAAAGCGACGGTGGGAGGAAACTCAATCGAAAGTCGGACGGCTTCACACTTCGGCAGCTAAAGGACTTTGAGAGCCGCAACGGCGGAAAAGAGAAGGCTAAAGCCACGTGATGCAAAGTCGGACGTCGGACGGATTTCTACTTCGGAAGCTAAATGACTTCCCTAGCCGCAACGACGGGAGAGAAACGGCTTCAGATCAAACAAAAAGACGCCCGATCAATAAAAACTAAGTGGTTAGACAACTTTAAAACTCAACAACGGACAGAAACCTGTTTTGCTTCCGAGAGTCCGATTCATCCTCAGTTAGCAAACAGAATCACATCCGTGACTTACTACAGGATTCAAACACATGCACTTTGAATAGGCTGGAAAACGATCTTCGAAAAAATTCAAAACAAAGCATGCCAAAAAGGTCAAGGATTCAGTCGATTAAAACAACTCGAAATTATGAGGAGGGGCCCAAAAATTAAGAAATTTGGGGGAGAACAGTTGCAGCTACAACATGAGGATGTCCTATCATATATATGCATAGATTGTAATTGTTCTGGAGTTATGGTAGTAATCATTATTTTATCCGCCTGATATTTATTTTGAATGTCTTCCCTATTTCTACTCAAATACTAAACAACTTTCAAATACACTTTATAGAAACATAAGCAAATTGTATGTGAGTCTAAATATTATATAAGTCCTCAAATATATGATTCTACAAATATCACTTGATATTTATCAACTTATCTACCATGAAGGCTTGTGACAAAGTATCTTCACCCTTTGATTCCCAATCTTCCACTTCTACTTTGAGTTGAGCCACTTCTTTATTCATAGTATGGACTTCTTGCTTTTCTTTATCTAGTTTCTCTCCTTGCACTTTGAAGCCTTCATTCTTCTCTCCAATGACTTATTTTTGCTTGATAATGTCAAGTTTATCATCATACGCCTGAGATTTCTATTTATTTTTCTCTTGTTTGCTCTACTCCAAAAATTGTCTCAAGACAATTAATTGCTCGTATATTCCTGTGATCTAGATGATAGCAGTAGGTTCTTCCAGTTTTCTCCTTTCTTTGACTAACTTCACCTTATAAGAATCCAACTGACTAGACATATCATCCAGTTTGGTTTTAGTTTATCTTTCCTATACTTCTCATAATTTCAACTCCCCAATCCTATCTTCATTCACATTATTCAGTGCGATTAATTAGGAATTTTCACTCTTTAGGAATTACAACACATCTTGGAGTTGTTGGTAATCTGCCATCACTTCAAGGGTAGCTAAGAAGGATTGAGTGGTTTGAGAATTCTCTATCTCCTTGATACTTTGATCCTTTTTAGCTAGTAGTGTTAAAATTTATGTAGAATATTGTGTTCCTTTCCCTATATTGATTATCAAGCTATGCAACCTTTGATTATCAACTTCCAAACGTTTCACCATGGAGCTTAAAAATTGGTTCTTGGTCTTAAGTCCTTTAACTTGAATTTTTTATATATCCAGATCAGATGGAGTTTTGGCATATTTGTTGTATACTATACTGTGTGTCCCTTCAACCATTGATACCTCATCTTCAGGAGGAAATTTTGTAGTGTCTAATACAACTTGAGAAGTCCCCCATTCTTTAGATTGTATGTATTGGTATGGTCCATTGGCTAGGGGATTCATTGTGATTATTTTGAGCTTATTTGTGTTGGGATCAAACCTGGATATCGACCTAGCTCTAGCCTACGAGAACACGAAGTCTCTTATCGGAAATATCTTTGCTCTTCTTTGTTGTTCTTATTGTAACAACGTAATATGGTTTTTTTATCTCATTCACATTAGTGACTATAAATCTCGATGAGATATTCATAATATTTACTGACACTATAACAAACATCAACTCATTAGATTCAAAAATATCATGGCTAGAATCAATGGTAGTTTCACCCTTTCCAGGATGTATCTCTTGCAAGTGATCGATATCATGTTGGGTGGTGGTCATTTCTTTACCTTGCAACTTCTCTTCCGCTAGATCCACTATTTAATTTCTTTTCTTCTCTAGTTCATCCTAAATGCTTTCTTCATCTTTTATTTTATCAACCTCAGAGGATTCTTTAGTTGCTTGAGTCTCGTCCTCCTTTCTTTCATTTCTCTCCTCTTGCAAAATTTATTCCATGACTTAAAGGATATTGCCTTCATGATTTGCGATTGCCTTGGCTATATTATCTTCATTTTCTTTCAGGGAAAGTTTAACATTAGTTGTAGATGCATTACTTGATGTTTCAATTGGCTCATTGGTCGATGTAACAGCCAAATCATTTGATTTCCCTTTTCCATAGCCAACTTCTGCCGTTTTGGATTTCTCAACATCTTTTTGTGGAGGTTCCCTACTTGAATTTGAATGCTCTTATTCTGCAAAATCTTTAGTCTCCTCCTATTGTAGTGTTTCCTTTAACTGAATCTGTTGCCACCGTGGTGGTATCTCAACTTCTTGGATTCTTTCTTGAGTAAACCCAAGTATCATTTCCTTAGGAGTATTCACATTATCCACTTCTTTTGATACTAATTGTGATCTGACTGAATTGCCTCAACGATCAAGCCCAATCATTTGGGTCTCTACACAAGCTGAAAGAAATATTTATTGGCTTTTACCTCCTTCTGCAAACCAATATTTAGAACGAATCCATAGAGAACATCATGGATATGGATTTTTGATATGGTTCTATTTTTTTGGGAGGTGGGGAGACTCAGATCTCCATTGTTGTGAGCTCTTCATATTCCTTGCTACTTCCTTTATTCTTTGATACTAGCATGAATTCATCTATTCTTTCTTGGACATTTGACCATGTTCTATAATATTTCTCTGAATCATCACCATATTCTTCATATAAGTCATCAAACATCTTATATTCGAGAATAGACAAATAGAGATCATTCTCCTTTTTTAGGTATACTCTCATCATCCACTAAGATCCTCTTCTTATTCTATCATTTATATCAGTTTTTGCCACATACTCATCACACCTTTCTTGCAATGCTGCTAGGAATTTCATTTCTTCTTTAGGGAGTTGGGAACCTTTTGGCATGTAGAAAGAATAATAGGGAGGAACTTTAGAGGGCTTTAGAGTGGGATGGGGAAAGTCTTGAGCCATCACTTTAGTGGGATTTGCTTGCTCTTGAATTATCCTTTGTACCTTTTCGTAGGTGTCCTTACTGGTGAATACCTCCAATTCTGAATTGGATTGACGATCTTGAGGGTTTGAGAGTTTTGTTCATTTCTCTACTCCTATTAATATGTGTGGATCATATTTCCAGGAAATATCCTCCATTTCCAACTTCTTCAAATCTTTTGTCACTTGATCAACATGCTAGTTATTATTAATGTCGTATCTTCCCATAGCTATGGGAAAAGTGGCCTTGCCCTTCCTATTGGACTTAAGAATAAAAGTCCAGTTCCATCATTTGTCTAGCATATTCCAAAATAAAAGTCGCGGAGGTAAGTAGCTTGGGTAGCCTATAGGGAGTGTTTTTAGTGTTGTATAGCAGATTATAGTGTAATTATCTGATAAGAACCAATCTTTATTTGTAACAACCTTGCCTAGATGCAAGTACGATTTGATTTCTCGAGGCATGTGTGTAGGATTTGTTCAAGAAATTGAAGTAAACATGGTAAACATAAACTAAGACTTGAAGCAAGTCCAAGTTAGCTCTTCTTCCTTTCCCTACTTTACCCATGGAAGTTAATTGTATATTCTATTTGAAGAATTACCGTTAGCTCTCTGGATACATAGGCCTTTTAAGGGTTGAGACTGCTAGAATAGGAGAAAATACACAATATAGGAATAGTACTTGAAAGTCCTAGAGTCATTGAATGTTGCTAACTTAGCTTTGATTGTAGTTGTTAAGGTTTCGACATAGTTGAAATTGGGAGCTGACAAATTATTACGAGAATCAATCATTGTTGACATCAATGTCTTTAATAAAACCTTACTGATTGCATAATCACAATTGCGATAATGTAGCAAGTATAACAGAAGAGATGATCATTATCAATCACACACACACGATAGAGACAAACACCCACCCTCAACCCTCCTTCTTGTGGAGAGCACCAACCCTCAAAAAAATTTCTAGCACCCACTAAGATAACATTTTCCAGCTACAACTGGAAGAAAGCACCAACTTCCACTTATACAGACTTTAATTTGTACAAAGAAAACCAACAGTTTTTCCTAGCACCACCCTTCCACCCTTGTTTCTCAGATTTAAAACATGTTTTGTACAATATGTAGAAAAACAGATATAACAATGCATACCAGCTCTGTTCTGATCTACTTTTGGATTTACCTTGGTTCCCCTCATTGTCTTTATTCTAGATATTCAGAGTCCTTGGTCATTCTGTGATTTTCTCTAATCTTCATTCTTCAGCACTTCTGGAGTTCGACATCTCCTCTAAATTGCACACCTACTCCATTCATTTCAGCTTACATTTATACACGTACATCATAACTGCTTCATCTTCCAACCTTTCGTGTTCCTACACCCATCTGAGCTGCTTCAGCTTCCCAACTCTTAGTTTCCTGATCAAGAATCAGTCATCATTCTATAACTGCCTATAACCGTTAGATTATACCTGTAATGTTTTCTGACATATTCATGATTTACTCCTTTAAGCGCTACACAAAGTTCATTTTCCTTCCATCGTAGCGACTATGAACTTGCGAATTATACCACTGTAGAGGTCATGAACAAAAGAAACCATCCGTCGTAGAAATTTGTCGGTCGTTTGTGGCTCGAAAATGATAAGTCCTATGCCTGTCGTTGCGGCTCGAAAGTCGGGAACCATCTGCAAGGATTATCCGTTGTAGCGGCTCGAAAGTTGGGAACTTATCCACAGGAACCATCCGCCATAGCGGCTCGAAACCAAAACTCCATTCGTCATCGTTCCGGCACGAACCCAAAACTCCATCTGTCGTAGCAGCTCGAAACCAAACAACCGTCTGCCATAAGAATAAAAACTCCATCCACCGCCGTTGCGGCACGAACCCAAAACTCCATCCGATGTGGCGGCTCAAAACCAAACAATCATCCGCCATAAGAACAAAAACTCCATCCACCATCGTTGCGGCCCGAAACCAAAACTTCATTCGTCACGAAACCAAACCTTCATCAACCGCCGTTGCGGCACGAAACCAAAAACTCTGTCCACTGTAGCAGCTCGAAACCAAAACATCACCCGCCGTGCTCCATGCTATGAAGATCACCCGTCATTGTGGCTCCATACTTTTGAAAATCACCCGTCGTTGTGGATCCATACTTTGAAAATCACCCACTACTGCAACTAAAGAACGTTTTCCGACTTAGTGAAAGAACCAAGTTTGCATGCATCTCTTTCAATCTTGTGCATTCTTATTTCCTTCTGGTCTGACTTCCATCAATGACAACCAGAAAACCTCTGTGTCGATCTAGCCAACAATCTACCCCTTTGGCATTGATGGAAACCCAAAACTTCTGGAACACCCTCTTCTGATATGCCTTCTGATTTGCCAGCTGATTTGAACATCACATGAACTTCTCCCCCTTTCAAATCAATGTCAAAAATGTTGTGGATAAAAATAGCTCCCCCTATCAAGATAGACTCAAATATTTGTCACTTCAAACTCCTACCAGATGTTCAATAAACATAAACTCTGCCTTTCAAAGTGAACAAATTACTGGGACTAGGATATGATACCTAGCTTCTGGCGTAGGTACTCAAACTGTGTCTTTGGTAAAGGTTTAGTGAAGATATCAGGTTTCTATTCTCAAGAAGGGATAAAATCCAATTGAATTACTCTGTTTGTAACTTGTCCCTTAAGAAATGATACTTAATAGGTATGTTCTTGGTCTCGGAATGAAGGACTAGATTTTTAGACATACTAATGGCGTTGGTATTATCACAATGGAGAGGAATGGGGTCAGCATATTTTACCTCCAGGTCTGCCAGTGTCTGAATCATCCAGAGAATTTGTGTACAGTAGGTGGCCGCAGCAATGTACTCAACTTTTGTAGTGGATAAGGATATTGAGCCTTGCTTCTTACTCAGCCATGCAACTAAAGAATCACCTAAGAAGAATACACCTCCACCTGTGCTCTTCCTTTCATCCAAACAGTTTGCCCAATCAACATCTGAATATACAGTTAACTGAATATTTTGATTTCTAGGGTACCAGAGACCATAAGTCATTGTTCCCTTCAAATCTATGAATATTCTCTTCACAGCCACCAAATGACTTTGCTTGGGAGAAGATTGAAATCTTCCTACCATTCCAATAGCTTGCATGATATCAGGACGAGATGTTGTGATGTATAAGAGACTTCCTATCATCGATCTATATGTTCTCCTATCAACATCTGGTGAGGGATCATCCTTGCTAAGTTTACACCCAACAACCATAGGTGTACTTGTAGCAGGGATTTCTCCTTGCTACAGGGGCAGGAATGGCTCCCTTCCGTCTATAGGACGGAAGGGTAGGTTCCTGCGTGTGGAAAATGCAGAAAAGAAACTGAACAAAAAGGAAAGCAAATGACAGAAATAAAATGGCCATGAACCCCTCTGCAAACAAGGTTAGGGCTTCGCCTTGGCTACCTACAAACAACTATCAAGTTACAATAAACCTGCAAAACATGTTAGAGATCAAACCTGCAAACAAATAATGGTCAGAAAACAACTAAACTAACAAAGCAAACACATAAACAACACTAGAGTATACCTCTTCTTTGGTGAAATGGGCCACCATGCCCTGGCTGGAAGAAGCACCTCCCTATCTCACTCAATAATGGAGGAGCTATGGCTCAGTGGGGAAGATGAGTGGAAGAGAGGGGGATGTGGGTGGCTTGAGAGGAAAAGAGGTATCAAGGCATCCATGGGCAGTATAACAGTGTGGAAGAGAGGTGTTCTTTGAGAATAACCCCCCACCCTCCTTTTATAGCTTGTTGGGGACTTTTAGGGTTTTAATCCCTTGGTCAGGGCTTTAGCCCCTTTTTTGGGCTTTTATCCCCTTCTGCCCTAACTTTAGATCCTTTTAAGGTTTTAGGCTCCTTTGAGGGGTTTTAGCCCCTTTTTGAAGGCTTTATCCCCTAGGAGAGTTATTTAGGCTCCTTTTTTGGGTTTTTAAGCCCTTTTACTCATTTTTAAACCTTTTTGAGGGTGTGGGGATCTAATGGGGTGTTACGAAGGTCATGTATAGGTGTCCTTAGGTGGTGTAGACCATGTAGAGCTGAGTGAGGGATTTTTCGGGTTAACAGATTTCCCCCTGATGTGTGAGGGCAGGAGCTCATTGTATGGCCCATGGACATCATAGGATTTGCTGCGTAGAGGTGGCGTTTCCGGGGCTAGGGCATGGTGGCTTTTGGTTTTTGTATTAATATGGTTCTCATCAATGGGTGAGATACAAATAATGTGTGACATGTATATGGACAAGGCGAGCATCCCCATGCTCGTGACAATGTCAAAAAAATAATTTGATCTATGCTCTAAAATACAAGAGCTGTTCATATACAATTGATGATACAATATGGTTGCCTCAATGTGAAGCTAAATACAATACTGATCTGAAGAACTGGTACATTGGACCCATGGCATTCCCATGGAATGCCATATCTTCATGACGGACGGCCTACTGGATCTGGGATGGTACATATCTATATGGACTCGCTGATTGGGAGTCAGACTCTCTGTGGTACAGGTATGCTGCATCAATCATAAATCTATATAGAAGCACTGTTGGGGCTTCTGAACACTGTCTCCAACGCAACCCGAAAATCACAAGGGACATAACCTGTTTATGTCCCTTGAATAAACTCCTCAATGTGCTAGAGTCAGGTGACATCCGGGGTCTTCGACCAAATATTGCACGAACCAAACCTTGTACGAATCTCCACGGTGCGATGATGTAGTTGGAGTCGAGCACGTGAGAAACAACCATCCCAGGAGGCACTAAGGACTCCTCTCAAGTGGTCCAAGGAACTCATCAATGATGTTAATGAAACCAAGGTACATGGACCTCTAGGTCTATCCTCTAGAATATGTGTGTTGTTGTCGATAGAGGGAGATCTGCCCCTAGTCAAGGCAATGATGTTTCCTTGACCAGGAGTGCGAGGGAAATAACCGAAAGGTGTGAGACAATCTGCGGACTCACCCACTGAATGGGGGGGGGGAGGGGGAGGGAAAGAATTGAACAGGGGCAGGGGGAGTGTGGTAGACCCAAACTTCCTTTTTTCAGAGCATGACGGCAGGGCAGAGCAGGCAGCAAATGAAACTGACTCATGGGAATGGGATCATAGCTGTAATACCGGGCATTTCACTACAGATGGGAAATACTTGGAGGAGGTGGACACTTTTGATATTGATGGGATCCAAGGAAGACACATTTCAGAGTACTCTGAACAAAGGAGACCTAAAGTGGGAATGCTGCCAAACTATTTTTTGTGGGGTGGTGTCTAGAGACACCGTTGTGGTACGATCTCGTGGATTTTTGGCGAGCCCGAGAAGGTAAATGCTCGATGGTGCTTTCAATTTTAGAGAGTCTGAAAGCACGAAGAAGACTCCAGTGGGGGCTCTTTTTCGTTGGTAGTCTCCTGTGCCCGAAAAAGGATAAAAGTTTACATAGGAGAGCTCGCCCATCCTTTGGGGGATGAGAGACTTCTTTACCGTTGGTAGTCCAATCAGGCCGGAAAAGGTTAAACCTATAGTGATTGGACGGTCATTCAGATACTTTTACGAGCATGAACGAAACCAAGTTTGCTCAGTAATCTTTTCTTGATGAGAAGGCTGGAAAAGAGCTTAACAACAACCCATGGTGAGCTTTTTCGTAAAGTGCAGCCCCTCTGCCCGAGAAAGCATAAAAGTATGCAGAGGGGAATGGTCTTGGCTTGAATACACCAAGGTGGTCCTTTTCATTTGATGGTCTACATAGTCCGTGAAAGGAGGTAAACGAGACGATGTAGATGCCATTTCCTACACTTTAGTGAGCGGGAAAGAAAGCAGTTGCACTCGGCTATCTTTTAAGTGTTTTTAGAAGTCAGAAAAGAGCTTAAATGAAACTCCAGTATGGTCAACCGATTGCGGTGGCAGAGGCAGTGCCCTATGTTGGGACAGTGGACAGTGGTCCAAAACTCATCCGTGCAGTATGGACAGAGCAGAAGGCTCTCAAACATACCAATACATGCGCAAGATAGATCGCGGCAGAGGCTCGCAAGTCGATGCGGCAGAGGCACGCAAACCGAGGTGGCTCTCGGACAGAAGTCAAGAGAGCTGTGTGTGAGTTGCGGTGGATGGACTTGACTACATGTGATATGAGTGCAAGTTTGGGGGCACTTATATGCCAAATACATGCAATAAAAATAAATTGTTTTGTGGACAATGGTCCAAAGATCCGCGTAAGGTGCGGTGGATGAAGTAGACAGCTATGTGTTAAAATACAAAATAAGAAGAAAAATGGTGACCCTTAATAGGCGGTGGCCCGAGAATCCGCATGAGTAGCGGTAGGCAAGAGTGATACAAGTACAGGTCCACAGACACTTGTATCACCATGCTGTGGCTCGTAAATCAAGGTAACTTTCAGGAAACGGTCCCGAAATTTGTTTGTTAAACATGAGACGATGGTCTCATAAGAAGATAGAAATTTGAGCCCGAAGGTGTGAGAGGTGTCTCGAACCGGTTCCGGGTGACTTTGGATTAGCAGCTAATGGTGCTACCCTTGACTTGTGCTAGTAAACGTTGAAAAACAAGAAAGGAAAAAAACTACGCTATAAGGGACTCATAGTGGTTATATCAGGCATAGACTCTCTTGAGGTGGAGCCCGTTGCGCGGCTTCTTCAAGAGTCGACCATCTGAGTCAGCGAAGAGGTATGCCCCCTTGTTGAGACGAAGGTCATTCGCAAGGCGGGATGACAGAATCTGGTCTTTTATGGGAAGAACCGATTCCACACTATGGTTTAAAGGGAATGGGGTAAAACCAGAGGCGGTCTTACAGATCCCTCCGTCATCGCGTAAGAGGTGTCGTGATAGATTAGGTGGATCTTCCACAACCAACGAGACGAAAGGAAAACTGGTGCTAGAGATCATGTAAATGGTATTGGTTGTGGTTTTTGTGGCCTTTCCCCCAGTCTTTGTTGGAGGAAGAGGGGCAGGCCTGGAGACAGGAGGAGTCTTTGATGGACCTGGAGGTAGGTGCAACATCATCTCAATTGGATGGACATGAGTTAGCACATCCTAGGGCCTTAGAGGTAGGGTAGGTGGTTCAAGGTACCACACAGGATCTCCCAGTGTGAAATCCTGTAGATTGCAGTTCGCCAAGATAGACTTACTCACACTCTCAGATGGTAGGAAAAGGAAAAGGAAAAGAACAAGGAAAATGATCGTGTTGATTGGTAATGAACCCCATTGTTTCCCTGGTAACTGAGGTTGAGGTTGCGGCTGTGGTCGGAGTTGCGGCTGCGAAAACAACGGAAGAGACAGATCTGATGGACCGTTGGTGATGGTGGAGACAAGAGGGTCTATAGAACTGGACATCATGTAAATGGACATGGTGTCTAAAGAAGGAGGTGGGGGATGGATTTCTTCGATCAATGTGATCTCAAAATCCAGGGAATGTTGACAGAGGTTGGCTAAAGCCATTCAAAATTCGGGCAAGTCTTGGCAATGGTGAGAATAATGTCCATACAGACCATAGAGGGCACAAGCATGGTTTGTTCTCAGTGACTTGTTTCTGACTATTGGTGCGGTTGGAATTTCAACCACAAGGACGTTTTCGGTTGTGTCCATGGCATCCAAATGCGCACGGATCATTGGAATTTCAGGGCAATTCTGAGTTGGAAGGACCTGTTGTTCGCATACGATGCAAGGTGGGATCTGTCAAGGCTCTGCGGTGGCTTTGGCGTTCTTTCCCCTGGCCCTTTTTGGGTGGGGCGGTGCAGGTGCAGGTGCAATGCTTGGTTTTTGCGGACCGGGTGGAGGATGGGACTCGACCACAATGGGCTGCACATGTGTTAAAACTACCTGGGGTATCGATGGTTGAGCTGGTGGATTAAGATACGACACTGGAATGCCCAATGTAAAGTTAGGCACGTTGAGGGTGGCCATTACTGGCTTGCTCAAGACGCCAGGTGAGCAAAAGAGGAAGGGAATTGTATGGACTGGTGAGGAGTCCAGATAACTCCTTGTTGGTTGTATGTGGGGGTGTGGTTTTGGTTGCGGCAGCGCGTAATGTTGCGACTGCGGCTAATGTTGCGACTATGCACGGTGTTGTGGTTGCAGTTGGGGCTGCGGCTGCGGTTGTTGTTTGGGTGCAGTGGTTCTAGATGAGAGCATGCACAAGTCTGCAGTCTCATTTTGTGTCGGTGGTGGTGACACTAAGGGGAAATGAGTTGTCATGGTGGTATCGGCAAACAACCCAGAGCCCACATTCAACAATGGGGAGGCTGGTGTGTTGTCAACCATGGTGTTGATTGCAGGGACAACATTGGCATGTGTGGTCGTCCCGGGTGGCTCAATAGTGGTGATGGTAGGGATAACGTTGGCAGGTGCCATTAACCCTTGCGGATCATGATAAGTGAGTTGATCAAACATCACAATCTTCCCTTCATGGGGGGACATCATGAGATGGAAGACAGTTGATCCGACCTCTCTCATGGCGTACATATAACTTCTTCCGAGGAGAAGGTTATAGTCCAGTTGAGCATTGACAACCTCTATGTCAATCAGAACTGTCTTCCCGACTAATTTGATGGGGACATCGGGGAGGATTCCTTGGGCTTTAGTGGGATGGCCATCATAAGCCCGCAGATTTGTGGAGGATGGTTGCAGAATTGGTGATCCAAGTTTTTGCCAAACTAGGGTAGACATAAAGCACGTAGATGCCCCCTCATATACTATGCATCGGTGCACAATCAAATTCCAGATAGACACCAGGATTTGGAAGGCGATAGTGGATGGCATGAACGGTTCTTCATTATCCATGTCGAATGTGATCAACTTGGAGTCGGAGGGGTCTATGGCCCCAAGAGCGGCTAGTAAGTCTTTTCGCTGCGTTGGCACGTTTTGAGTACCTCCAGAGCGAACATGGTCATTGGAGTTTGGTCCAAATCATCCAAGATGCTATAGTTGACCGCAGCTCTATCCGTGGCGTTATTGACCACTCGACGTATGGGTGGGCGGAGGAAAGGGGGTAACTGAAGAGGCGGGTTGACTATTTTGGATGTAGATGATGCTGATGTGTCAGCGGGTTCAGTGGTGGTACTGTACTGATTCTGTCTAGTTTGAAGGTTAACCTCTTCAGTCGTCATGGCTAGCAAGTGGTGGACACTTGTTTCTGCCGTGGGAGGTGCCCCCGGAGCATTGGGATTGGCCTGGGGAGGGGGTGCAGTTGCCACCAATGTGGGAATTTCCCCCACGTACTACTATGTTGGCCAAGCCATGGCCTGAGCCTGCTGCGGTGGCGCAAGTTGTGCATAGGAAGTTGTTGCTCCGGACTGGGACATCATTCTGGCATAGTCCGGAGTTTGGTTCTGGTAAGCAACACTAGCAATATTGCTTAGTTGTGGTGAAGCTACAGGTGGTGTCGAACGGTGTTGTGGCTATTGGGAGACCGAGCCTATGATGCCATCTGCAGCATGGGATGCCCTCGGTGCATCCCGGTAGGAAGTAGCCGGACGGGGAGTGTCTGGAATGACGGTGTACAGGTATCCAGACTGGGCGTAGATGAGGTCAAATTGTTGGGCTTTCAGTATGGCCTCCTCTTTGGATTGAGGACCTTCAGATGCGACGTCCTTTGCTATGGGTGGGAGCAAGGTTTTGAGAAACCAATCCAAGAAGATCTTGTCGTCAAGTTGGATTATGCACAAACTACGACGTCGCCACCACTCATGGATGCAGTCGGTTATATGTGTCGCAGTGCTCTGGCAGCAGGATAACATGATCTCCACCCCTTCGTCATATATGACAGGGAGTTGGAAATACTGTAGGAACATGAAAGCTAAGGAGTTGAAGTCTGGGTACTTGGCTTGAGGGAGCTCAATGTACCATTTGGCTGCCGCACCTGTGAGGGTGTGTTGAAACATTCTTAGTCTAATCGAGTCATCTACGATGCTATTTGAGGAGCACCATAGATGAAATGTCATCATGTGATTTTGGGGACACTCCCCTGCCTTGCCTTCAAACTTGGGAATGTCTGATGGTAGCTTAGTTGGCATGGGAGGCAAAAAGGTTTGATGGTGGATGGGGTCGTTTGTTAATATATCCAAATCAGGCAAGTTAAGACAAGCCATGAAAGGAAGATTTGACCCCAGGTTAATGTGAGATGGGGCAGCGATGGTGGCAGGGTTTGCAGGTGCATAGTGCACCTACATGGCTGGGGGCACTTGTGGTGGCACCATTGTATATGGGACAATGCCCACAAGTGTGGTGTGAGGAACATTGTGGATGGAAGGGACACTTCCCCCATGTGTGACAGGAGGGATAGTGTATGTGTACGGGGCACTGCCCGCAAGTGATGTAGGTGGGACAGCCTGAGTGGTTACTATGGATGGTGACAGTTGACTGATGACAGTTTGCATGACCGTGCTGGGGCCACCTGCAAGATTGTTAGTGACAACTTGTGGTGTGGACATGGGTCCACTAGCTATGGCTATGCCGAAAAATGGATCCGGATTTGCACCAGCCATGGGTCTTGATGGTGCAGTATGGAGGTATGGTTCAGACTGATATGGGTCTGAATCTGAATCAGAGGTTGTGTGGCCTTCTGATGGTGTGGGAGGTCATTGAGAGTGGTTTCGACGGTGTCGGTTTAATGTCTCGAATGGTGGTGGTTCGCCTCTTAGGCGTGAGGAAGAGCGTGGGGGATCAATTGTGTTAAATTGTATCGAACTGGTGGGAATGATGTTTGGACCCCGATTTCAATGGCTTCCTTTTGGCTGTAGGTGGTCACTCGGCCACCAAGACTGCCAGAAGACAATGCTTGGCTTTTTCCTCACGGGCGTTTCTACTCAATCGGTGGGGGTCGTTGCCCGTTTCGCTTGGCAATTCCTCTCAGCGGCCTGCTACTTTGGAGTTCCCATGGTACTCCTCACAATGAGTTTCTGGGCTAAGCCCAAGTACTTCCTGTGGTTAAGGCAGTTAGGGACTTATGTCCTCAAAGACTGCAGATTTTTTAAGCTTGGTGTAAATTGATAAATTTTAAGGGCTCTCTCAGCGTCATGAACTTAGTTGGGTTGATTTAAGTGGTATGGTGTATATGTCTATCTATTTTTCTGTTATCAAGTGGTTGTAAGTGGTTTATGAATATGTCATAGAGTTCATATCATCGTGTGTACAAGCAATAAATAAACAGAAGTGTGTAAACAGATACAATTGTTTTTACCCTGAATGTTGATGGCCTAACTAGGTGACTATCTAGCACCTATATTCTTCTTCAACTGAGAAAAGGTGATGGGCTCTCAACACAATGGGACTAAGCCCATCCGTAGATCCACAGGTCACCTCCCGGATGCAAGGTTGGTCAACAGCGAGGACGCTTAGCGTCGTGAGAAGCCCTCCTTCTCTACCCCCTCTACCTTCCAGGTCATCCGTTTTTAACAGCTTTGAATAATATTCAGTGAAGAGAATATTACTATACGAGTTGTGCCCTTCATCGTATCCCAGAATACCCCAAAGGGTGATGATTGGGTAGAGGAGGAAGGGTAAGCAAGAATGTTAATTTTATGTCAATTTTAGTTAAGCTACATTCATTAAGCCATTAAAAAAAAAATGAATTTACACTTTGTTTGTACATGAAATTACAGTAAATTAAAACAGAAACAGAAATGTAACTATTGTGCTAGAAAGAGGCGGCTGAGCCGCACTGACAGTCCCTAATAAACTGAAAATTAACTATTGATTGACAAACCGCCCATTTCGGGTCAAATTCGGCGAGGGGGTCGCAAAAAAAATTCGGAAACAGGCAAGGTGGTCTCAAAAAAAATTCGGAAACAGGCGAGGGGATCGCACAGATTTCATAGACAGAAGCGGTCTGCCTTTCTGAGTGAAGTCGCACCTTTCGGGGGGAAAAGGGAGACCTGGTCACGCCTGTGAGGCCTAAAAGAGCGACCTCATTCCCTGTTCAGGCCCAATAGGTGCGACCTGCTCCGGATTTGGGGTTTTTTTGATCCTGAATCAGATCCGGCCAACAGTAACTTGTACTGTGGCCAAACAGACTCGGATTTGCCTTGCAGAGGCTTCAGCAACAATAAAAACTGAAAATAAACTGGATCTAAGCTAGATTTGATAGGAAATTTTTAAAACTAGGGCATAAACTTAAAAACTTTGAAATTTAAAAAACTGAACCAGGGATCCTGTAGGATCAACCGGGTATGGTCGCCAGTTCTGTAGCAGGGATTTCTCCTTGCTACAAGGGCAGGAATGGCTCCCTTCCGTCTATAGGACGGAAAGGTAGGTTCCTGCGTGTGGAAAATGCAAAAAAGAAACTAAACAGAAAGGAAAGCAATTGACAGAAAGAAAATGGTCGTGAGCCCCTCTGCAAACAAGGTTAGGGCTTCGCCTTGGCTACCTACAAACAACTATCAAGCTACAATAAACTTGCAAAACATGTTAAAGATCAAACCTACAAACAAATAATGGTCAGAAAACAACTAAACTAACAAAGCAAACACATAAACAACACTAGATTATACCTCTTCTTTGGTGAAATGGGCCACCATGCCCTAGCTGGAAGAAGCACCTCCCTATCTCACTCAACAATGGAGGAGCTATGGCTCAATGGAGAAGATGGGTGGAAGAGAGGGGGATGTGGGTGGCTTGAGAGGCAAAGAGGTCTCAAGGCATCCACGGGAAACATAATAGTATGCAAGAGAGGTGTTCTTTGAGAGTGACCCCCCACCCTCCTTTTATAGCTTTTTGGGAACTTTTAGGGTTTTAAGCCCTTGGTCAGGGCTTTAGCCCCTTTTTGGGGATTTTATCCCCTTCCTCCCTAACTTTAGCTCATTTTAGGGTTTTAGGCTCCTTTTAGGGGTTTTAACCCATTTTTGGAGGCTTTAGCCCCTAGGAGAGTTATTGAGGCTCCTTTTGGGGGTCTTTAAGCCCTTTTACTCATTTTTAAGCCTTTTTGAAGGTGTGGGAGTCTAATGGGGTATTACGAAGGTCGTGTATTGGTGTCCTTGGGTGGTGTAGGCCATGTAAAGCTAAGTGAGGTATTTTTTGGGTTAACAGTAGTGACAAGTGATGCGAAGTTCCATTTGAAATTTCTTCATCATCTCCTTCAAATACTTCTCTTGGGAGAGAAATAAGCCTTCAAGACTCTAGATAATGCGAAGACCAAGAAAAAATGATAGTTCTCCTATCATTGACATCTCAAAATTAGATTGCATGGCATTAGAAAACCACTGCACAGAAGAATCATTAGTGCACCCAAATATGATGTCATCCACATACACCAAAACTATTAATAGATTATCACCTTCAGATTTGATATACAAGTTACTGTCAACAGTAACTTTCTTGAAACCTTTGTATTGTAGATATTTTTCCAATATATGATACCAGGATTTGGGTGTGTGTTTTAATCCATATAAAGCCTTGTTTATTTTGCAGACATTGTCAGGATTATCTGTCAGTTGGAACCCTTTAGGTTGCTCTATATAGACTTCTTCTTCCAGATCTCCATTGAGAAAGCCTGACTTAACATCCATCTGATATACTTTGAAGTTCTTATGAGTGGCATAGGCAAGAAACATTCTGATGGCTTCCAATAGTGCTACTGGTGAAAAAGTTTCAATAAAGTCTTGTCCCTCAACTTGGTCGTACCCTTTGCAAACTAATCGAGCTTTATTCCTTACAAGTTGTTCTTGTTCATTCATCTTGTTTTTAAATACCCACTTGGAGCTTATTACTTTTTTATCTACAGGTCTAGGAACCAGCTCCCAAGTGTTATTTTTCTCAATCTGATCAAGCTCTTCATTCATGGCTTTAACCCAATCTTCATCTTTACTAGCCTCTTCAAAATTCTTAGGTTCTATCATAGATAGGAAGGAAATCTAAGATTGTTCTGTAGCTTTGATCAATTTTCTTCTGGTCTGCACTCCTTCATTCTTGTCTCCAATTATCTGACTTTCAAGATGATTCTTCTGGACTATTCTGGAAGGTGTTTTTGTTTCTGTATGCTGCCTTGAATCTGCCTGAATGTTTGCATGTTCATTATCTGACTCTGAATCTTCTTGTTCTGATTCTTGGACTTGTTTTTCTTTAACTTCAATTGTATCTTCTGTATCTAATTTGACACTGCTTATTTGAATGTCTTTCACAGGGATTCCTTCATCAATTTTGATGTCAATTCAATCAACCAATTTGTGCAGCCTTTTATTATAACAAGTATACCCTTTACTATTTGCAGCATATCCTAAGAGGATACCTTAATCAGCCCTATCATCATATTTCCCAAGATGTTCATCATTATTTTTTATATAACACTTACTTCCAAAAACTTTAAAGTGTTTGATAGAAGCAGGTCTTCCAAACCATAGTTCATAGGGAGTCTTATTGTAATGCCCCGGTTTTGACCCCGTTACATTAAATGTATATGATGTATATATTGTAATGATCATGGTGTGGAGCTAAAGGCCAAATCCCCACCATTGATCGGTAATGCTATGTTTTGGATTTGAATTTGTCACCGATGGTAAATCGGGGCATGCGGCATATATTATGTTGGCCATCATGTAAATATGCATCATAATTAATTAATGGACACAACCAGCTACGATCGCGGCAACCAAATCGAATGGGGCATGATTTTCTAAGGATAAGGGGGGGTGAAATATTTAACCTATGGGCCAATGGGGAAAAGCCAAATGTCTATGAGGAAACCCACCCAAGCTGTCAACTACCTTTCTTGTCTTTTTCTCCAATCATTTAATTCTGCCAGAATGTGGTTAAGTTAGTTATTGCATGGAATGGGAAGAGTATGGGCAACCAAATTCGAATTGGGCAGACACCCATTTTTGAAAAACGTGTTCTGACTTCCTTGGCAAGAAAAAATGCCCAAAAACGCAGGCCATTCTGCCATGCATTCACGTTTTTCAGTTTCCTCACGTTTTGGGAGCAGCTGGAGATTTTCCTGTGTCTTTCTTTCCACGATTTTGGCTGTTAGCTTCATTTTTCCCATGGATTGGAGGTCGTTTTTGTAATGCCAGGGCCTGGGTTGTCTTCCTCACGTTTTTGGAGCTGCTAGTGCATTTTCCATTCACGTTTCTTATGAATTCATGTGTTTTTACCATGGCTGGGAAGAGCCATTCACGTTTTTTACTGTCTCAGCAACTTTTGGGCCTCACGCACTGGCTATTTGGGACATTTTTCCCTGTTGTGAGTTGGTTTCCCTGATAAGATTCAGGACTGTGTGTTTTTCCCC
>LPNX011110004.1:1300636-1350089 GCA_001517045.1 Pseudotsuga menziesii | reverse complement strand
AGAATTCTTCTCTATCATCTACGACTTGACCCGACATTTGAGCTTCTTTTTCCTGGTCCATTACTGAATTTCACACTGGTAACTTTGAGAAGGGGAATTATAGAGTTACTGGGTTTCAGTTTTACCTGGTTTACTGTGGAGGCACATGCCCGGAGCGTGTCTGCACCTGACAAATAGAAGCTGGGCACTGAAAAATGGAAGCCGACAGATAGACCAGTCCTTTTCTCCCGTTCCCAATGAATAAAATAACAATGATGTGGGTCAACGTTACTTTTATAGGCCGCTTTCATCCCTGGAGCCTACCACAATTCGCCACATGGACGATCATTTACTTTCCGCAACCACCATCTACTATCAGCCGCGCGTCTTTCTCCTCCGGATTCATTACCAACCGTTGATCTATTCTTTGCAATTTTCTGGCCCTCGGATCGCATGCCACATATCTTTCTCCGCCGGGCGTCTTGGCGATAAACACCGTGCAAGTCTCCCTCCCGGAATCGCTTATGACCGTAGATGTGACATACTTCCCCCTTCACCATCGGATCAAACGCCACGTCACACATTCCGCGAAGCCCTTTGACATTAACCATCGTGCAACTCTGAGTCCCGGAATCATCCACATCCATCGATTTGTCATACCTTTACTGGTGGGCCGTTGGATCATGTGGCGTTTACCAAATTCCGCTGGGATCCTTCGCTTTAACCTTCGAGCAACTTTGATCAGCGGAATTATTCCCAGCCGTCGATGCGATATGCCTTTAAACACGCACCGTCGGATCATCCGCCACGTACTCGATTCCGCCGGGCAATCCGGGGTTATCTGCCATGCACGTTCATCTTCCGGAATCCATAACAATCGTTGATCTATTATGCTTTGATCTCCAACCGTTGGATCAAGCATCATATAACGAGTTCCGCTGGGTGGTTCGGGATTATCCCGCGTGCAGGTTCATCCCTCGGAAACAATAATGGCCGTCGATCCACTTCGTCTCTGATCCTCGGCCATCGGATTAATCACCACACACACATTCCGCTGGACGCTTTCGGCTTATCTGTCGTGCAGGTTCCGGTTACGGAATCAATCCCATGCATTGATGTGACCCGATTTCGCCCCTCCACTGTCGGATTGAGAGAAGTATACGTGATTCCGCCAGCCTCCATTTCCTTAACTAACTCGTGCCTTCACAAGGCGGATTAGATGTGAGCCGTGGATCTGCTTAGGACAACTTTATAACCTTTGATCTGTGCCGCTGGTTAAAAGCCCGAACCTGTCCTATCCTCCTCGCATGTTTCGAAGAGCGGAGGGAATACCAGCCGTTGATCTGCTCTCCTTTTTCATCGCGGCCTAGGATATTTACTAACTTGGCCGACCTTTTGGTTTTCATTCTACCTTTACCTTATATCCTTAAACCAAAGTATTTAAACAACATAATATTACCTCCACCACGGTCTTATTTCTGCTTTGCTAAATACAGGTGTTAACATTAAGAATATGAACAGCAATGTGAATTGCCTCTACCCAGTATTTCTGAGAAATATTCATTTCATTCATCATTGATCTTGCCATATGTTGTACTGACCTATTCTGTCTTTCAACAACTCCATTCTACTGTGGGTCCCTGGAATAGTGTATTCTCTCTTAATTCCATTTTTATCATAAAAATCCTTGAAATATCCTGAACAGAACTCTCCTCCTCTATCAGATCTTACTTCCTTTAGTATTTTTCCTGTTTGATTCTCAATGAGAGCCTTAAAAGTTTTGAATTTTTCAAGTGCCTCAGATTTTTCTTTCAGAAAAAAAAAAAAAAACCCATGTAAGTCTAGAATAATCATCAATGACCAACATAAAATATATCTCTCCTATTGTGCCTTCTTTTCTTGATGGTCCACACAGATCCATATGAACTAACTGAAGTGGTTTGTCTATTGATGTGAAGTTCTTGGATTTAAACTGTGTGCGAGTCAGTTTTCCCATTTGACAGGGTTTACAAACAGAGTCATATGTCTTTGATATCTTTGGAAGATCTCTTATTGCCCCATTTTTCACAAGTTTGATTATATGATCAAAGCTTAAATGTCCAAGTCTCCTATGCCAAATCCAACTTTCATCATATTTGCTTAGATGACATTCTTCTTGTTCTTCTTTTAAGACATAGACATTGTTTCCAGTTCTTATACCTTTTGCAACCAACTCTCCTAAGGGTACAGACTTTATCTTGCAATCTTTAGAGGTGAAAACAAATTCACATCCTTTGTCACAAACCTGAATAACACTAAGAAGATTGTGTTTTAATCCGTCTACAAATAGCACATCTCGGGCTTTACCTTTTCCATTACTCAACTTGACCACTCCTTTTCCTTTGATCTTCCCTGGGGCATCATTTCCAAAAGTTACATTTCTTGATTTATTTTCACTTAGAGACAAAAATTTACTTTTATCACCACTCATATGTTTGGAACATCCACTGTCAATGTACCAGGGGCCTTTTTGCTGCTGGACAGAAAGGACTAAACCACATTTGTTATCTTCTTCCTTCTTCAAAACTTTATTACTTTTAGCAGAATGATTCAAACTTGGGTCTGTTTTGTAATCCTTCAAATGACAGTTTAAAGCCTTGTGGCCAAAGTTATGACAAACATAACACTCTGGCTCATTGTATAGTAAATCAAAAGAATTGTTATTTCTATCATGAGTTATTCTCTGAGCTGGATGCAATTCTTGTTTGTTTGTTGACTTTCTCGTTCTATGTTGTATCCTTTGACTATTCCTTGATTGCATGTTTCTAAAATCAAATGCACAGTTTGCATCTTTGTGACCAAAGTTAGAGCAGTAATAACAGTAACCATAGAATAAATTTCGGTACCTTAATCTTGGAATTCTTTCCTTTTGTTGACTATGTTTTTTAACATTCCTTGGTTGACAATTCTGATCTGAATTTATGACTCTTGTACTTGCCTCATTTCCTTTTGTTTGCATAGTAGGTTCGCATTCTGATTGTTTGCTGCATGAACCTTCTTCGTAGCCAAGACCTGTCTTTACCCATGGGGACCTATGCTTGCTAAGAATGTTTTTCAATTCTTCTGAGGCCTTGATACTAGACAAATTCTGGTGGTAGAAAATCTTGAAATTTCTTCAAATGTCTCCTAGCTGCTACTACTTCTGCTTCCAAATCTTCACATCTCTTTTTCTCTTTTGTTAATTGTTGTTTGAGAAGCTCTTCTATCTTCTTTGCTTCTTCTAGTTCTAATTTTAGCAGGGCAATGTCTTTACTTGGTTTTTTGGCACTCTTTTCATATTGCACCAGTAATTGTTTTTGTTTTCTTTCCTTTAATATGAGCCTATCAATTTCCTCCAGAGCACTGATTAGTTCCCCTTCCATGTCCACCATGGCTTCTTCCTCATTCAGATCACTTTCTATATTTCCAATATCATTTATGGCCATAAGCAAAAAGTTGTTCACTTCATCTTCACCAGATGAATCACTATCAATTTCTTTTGAAGAGTCAACATCATTTACACACATGCTTTTCTTTTTGTGTTTAGCCTCTTTACTATATTTATTAAATGAGTAATTTTCATCATCAGCAGCAGTCTGCCTCTTGTGCTTGAGGGGACATTTGGAAGTGAAATGACCTATTTCACCACATTTAAAACATTTAAAGGTCATTTTACCTTTGTATTTGCCTAAACCTTTCTTCAGTCTCCTTACAAATTTTGTCTCGGCTGCATCCATTTCAAAATCAACATCCTTATTTTCTTTAAAAGAAGCTTCTCTAGCAGTGAGTTTGTATTTACCAATCCTCATTTCATAGGCTGTCAGAATTCCTAGAAGTTGGTCCATAGGCAGAGCTTTAAGATCACTCAATTCTTCTATTGCTGAGACTTTAGAATTGAATCTTTCAGGTAGAGATCTTAGAATTTTCTGAACTAAGAAGGCTTCATTAAGATTTTCACCAAGACCCTTCATGTCATTTACAGTTTCTTCTATTCTTAGAAAATACTTATTGACGATCCCATCCTCATTCATCTTCAGCTGTTCAAATTTTAGTCTATATGTCTGAAGTTTGGTATCCTTCATGATTGTTTACAAGCTTGTTCCACATTTCTTTTACAGATTTGAGGTGCATTACTTTGACAAATTCGGCCTCTGCAAGACCACTCAGGATAGCATTCATTGCCTTGGCATTAAAACTGAATTCCAACTTGTCATCTCTTAAGGCTATCGCAATTGGCTTTACATAGTGAGTCTCTACTACATCCCACGCATCAGCTCCCAAAGACATTATATAGGTTCTCATTCTAACCTTCCAAAAGGAAAATTTGGTTCCATCAAACATAGGAACCTTGTTTGATGAAGTCCCTTCATAACTAGTCATGTTTAAGCTTTAAGATCTACCTTTAGACAAAAGGAACTCGCTCTGATACCAATTGTTGAAATTGTTCAAGTAACTGAGAGCGGGGGTGAATCAGTGATTTCTAAAGCTTAAACCATATTCAATTTTAAACATTATTACTGATAGTGGAATCACAATTGTGATAATATAGCAAGTAGAACAAAAGAGATTATTATTATCAATCACACACACACGATAGAGACAAACAAATATTCATCGTTATTTGAGCACCTACTCAAATGAGGCTGTAACCTCTGTTTTACAAGTTCCTTCTTGTAGAGAGCACCAACCCTCATAATTTTTCTAGCACCCACTAAGATAACATTTTCCAGCGACCACTGGAAGAAAGCACCAACTTCCACTTGTACAGACTTTAATTTGTACAAAGAAAACCAACAGTTTTCCCTAGCACCACCCTTCCACCCTTATTTCTAAGATTTAAAACATGTTCTGTACAATATGTAGAAAAACATATATAGCAATGCATACCAGCTCTGTTCTAATCTACTTCTGGATTTACCTTGGTTCCCCTCACTGTCTATGTTCTGAATATTCATAGTCCTCGGTCATTCTACAATTTTCTCTGCTCTTCATTCTTCAGCACTTGTGGAGTTCGACATCTCCTCTAAACTGCACACTTACTATGTTCGTTTCAGCTTACATTTATACACGTACATCACAACCACTTCAGCTTCCAACCTTTCGTGTTCCTACACATCCATCCGAGCTGCTTCAGCTTCCCAACTCTTCGTTTCGTGATCAAGAATCAGTCATCGTTCTATAATTGCTTGTAACCGTTAGATTATACCTGTAACATTTTCTGACATATTCATAATTGATGCCTTTAAGTGCTTCAAAAAGTTCCTTTGCCTTCCATCGTAGCGACTATGAACTTGGGAAGTCTACCATCGTAGCGGTCATGAACAAAAGAAACCATCCGCCGTAGAAATTCATCGATCGTTTGAGGCTCGAAAATGATAAGTCCTCTGCCCGTTGTTGCGGCTTGGAAGTCGAGAACCATCCACGAGGATTATCCGTCGTAATGGCTTGAAAGCTGGAAACTTATCCATGGGAACCATCTGCCATAGCGGCTTGAAACCAAAACTCCATCCATCGTCGTTGTGGCACGAACCCAAAACTCCATTCGTCGTCTTTGTGGCACGAACCCAAAACTCCATCCGTCGTAGCGGCTCGAAACCAAAAAACCGTCCGCCATAAGAATAAACACTCCATTCGCCGTCGTTGCAGCACGAACCCAAAACTCTGTCTACTGTGGCAGCTCGAAACCAAACAACTGTCCGCCATAAGAACAAAAACTCCATCCGCCGTCCTTGCGGCCCGAAACCAAAACTCAGTCCGTCACGAAACCAAACCTTCATCCACCGTCGTTGCAGCACAAAACCAAAAAATTTGTCCGTCGTAGCGGCTCTAAACCAAAACATCACCCGCCGTTGCGACTCCATGCTATGAAGATCACCTGTCAGCTCGAAACCAAAATGTCACCCGTCGTTACGGCTCCATGCTTTGAAAATCACCCTTCGGCTCGAAACCAAAAACATCACCCGTTGTTGCGGCTTCATACTTTGAAAATCACCCGCTACTGCAACTAAAGAACGTTTTCCGTCTTAGTGAAAGAACCAAGTTTGCATGCATCTCTTTCAAGCTTGTACATTCTTCTTTCCTTCTGGTTTGACTGCCATCAATGGCAACCAGAAAATCTCTGTGTCGATCTAGCCAACAATCTCCCAACACAAAAACTTGTACAACCCAAACCTTCTTAAGGCTTGTTGAGCATTTACATCACCGAGGACTGCCCTATCAACATATTTGTGCTCACGTTCTCTCCATTCCAAAACTATCCCGCCAAGAAAAACTGAATTTTTGTGAGATTTCTCCATAAAATTGGACATACCCGGACATGTACGTGAATGTTCTTTATAACAGTAGTGTATGTACATGGGAAGGATTCACTTTTCCCGCGTACATCAAGCCATATACGCGGCCTGATGAGCCATGACCCGCGTGGGCCAGTATCCTCAAGTTTGGTTGCCTCATGCGTAAAAATCCACCACCAAAACTAAAAATTAATGCACAGAATAGATGAGGAATGTGATTATGAATTACCTGGTCTTTACAGCTCTGGATTATTTGGCCCATACCTCTCGGAATTGGCGTTTGAAGTTTCGAAGTCTAAGTTGCTCCAAATGCACTATTTTGGGTAAAAAAACAAATCGTATGGTAAAAATGTCATTTTTTTACTATTTACCAAAAAAAAAAACACTTGCGTACTTGGCCTATAGTTTTTCACTTCTTATTAACCATTTTCAGTTGTTTGGACTAATTTTGTTGTCAAGGAACCTCTTGTGATGCACTTTCACCGAGACTTTGACTCGTTCATGCCTATGGAAGGTATATTACTAAACTAGCATATAGGTAGGATCATTTTTCCGCATGCATCTTACATTATCCTATGACCATATCACCTTAACCATAGGTATGAACCCACTTCGCTATGACACAGAACCTTCATACTGCTACTAGAAGTGGCATTACGTAAGTGGTAGATATTTTCTTTTCATGGGTACCCTAGTTAGATCTTGTTTTTCCATTTAGTGCACATGTTGAGCGTCCTCCTTTAGGTCTGGGAGTCCCTTGTAGTCCAGCCATGTCTTCGAGTAAATACCTTCATGTTCTTTCTTAAACATTATGCTAGCCATATCCCATTGGGACTCCCATTTGTATAAGTTGTAACTGCATTTGCATATGTTTGCTTCTCGTATTGATATTTATTTTGGTTGCCTGCTTCCGTTTATAAGCCATGTAGCTCGAGCTTGCCTCAATCCTAGCCAAGCAAAGCCTCCCATATATCTTTTGCAGCTTAATTATCCCTTACCCGGAGGACACATCCCCCTGAGTGTCCTTATCATGCATATGCTTTCTTGCATTGAGCATAGGTATGTTCCACTGCTTGGAACTAGTTTTCGTGCCTGCAATACTCGTTTTCTCCCTAGTGTACTATAAGCAATTTTATCCTTTTTCAAGCTTCACAAATAGGAAAAAGACCAAAAAATCATAAAACATAAAAAGTCGGACAAGAAATGATATTACTTTCTATTGGTAGTTGTCGTGTTGTGTCTCCTTCAAACAGAGCACAGTATATTCATCCATTGGTTGGGTTACTAGTATGACTTTAGGAGTTGTACTCGTTATTTTGAGTTTTCTCCATCGATTGGCTATGCTTCCAGTCCTTATGGAGCCTCTGTTGATGCCTCCTGTGTCACAGGGTTGTCCCAGTATGCATTGTGAGTCTATGTTGCGTATGAATCTTCATCTGCCTTATGCTCTTGTTCGAAAGAAGTTTTAGCCTGAGTCAAACATTCCTCAGTTATCTTGTCTCTACATGCCAGCCATTCCCGATAAAAATTTTATCGGCTCGTGCACATCTTGTTCGTGTTCTTCCAAACTATCCATCGTTGTTGTGTAACTCACGTTGGTTGATGGGGGATGCCTTAATTCTCTCCTTCCAACGGATTCCATTCCATCGACTTTATAACATCTATTCCGGAATAAGGATCTAGAGCCCATTGAGTGCCTTGAGACTTGCAGTCATCAGTGGCAGATTCTCTCGCCATTGACAGATTTGGGAATAACTCGTTGTCCCCTAATTGATGGATTCTCTCAAGTGTTTGACCTCAACACATCTATTCACACTTGTTTGTTTTCACTCTATACTTTGATTCTCATTATCATTATCGGTGGGATATCTTGTGTTTGTTAACTGTATACATCAATGACCAGTAATCAGACGATGGTCCATCATGTCAGACTACGACACCTTTATTCGCGTGATGGGACATGTACTAGCGGAGATTTGTGTCAAAGACCTCCGATCTTGGTGGCATTCCATATATGCTACCTCCTTGATCATGCCAGTATCTATGAGACTTCAGCTCTCATGACCAGATTCCAGTGTACCATTTAATGTCTTCATTCAGTTTGGAGACCTTACGTCACTTTATATTGTACGTGGCGATGACCAGTTATGATATATGTCTATTATGCCTATCCATGGCCATTATACTCTTATGTATTTGATATTGCTATGTCTTTGCAGTCATGTGTGGAGATCTATCATTGTATTGTACTGATGAGTGGTTGATTTTTTCCTCCTGGTTCTTCATTACTCCACTTATGGGGCTATTATAATATATTTCGTCCATCGTGTACCCCTCTCACCTCACACATTATAGCATGATTTTCCACACCTACATCATGCTTCGATGGCATATCCATGTCCCTATGCGGACTCNCTTATATATATATATATATATATATATATATATATATATATATACGTGACTCACAAGTCTACAACTCGCGTATACGCAGCTTGCACCACTGGCATTCGCATACATTGGGAAGTGTGCTCAAAAACAAAAACATATTTGGAGTTTTCCCCTACTACGTAATGAAGGACTTGTCCCTTGGCCTTCCATATGTCGGGAAATGCTCCACTTCAACCCTTCACTTCCTATTGAAGGGCTATAAATTGAGCTAGTATGAAGCATTAGAGGAGGATAACTTTGAGAACAAATATACTATAGTGGAATTGTACCCCATTTTTTTGTACTTGATTATACATCCATTTGTCCATGAAACAGCCATTTGTGTTATTTCCCAAGCTTGCCTTGATTGTTACGAGCTTGCCTTTGTATGGAGGATTGAAATGGTAGAGGCCCGGGGGGAGGGACTCAGTTTCTCGATTTCAACGAGGTGTCGACAGAGTTTGTCATCTTTATCTTTGTTCATATTAATAGAAATATCCATTTCTCTCATATAAACACACAAATAAACATATAGCATAGTACTTATCTTATTGAAGAGAAACTAGCTTCAACAGGACAACTTTCCTCCCACTCGTAGGTATAGTCTAACCAAACCTTACTTGGACAAGTCACGATCGAACCGAGGCCAAGGAATCCACATGAGGGCACACTCAAGGAATGGAATTTATCAATATCAAATTCAAAAACACATCTAAATCCTTTCACCATCTACTTTCCTTCATCTGCACTACCCAGTGGAATTGTGACTCCCTTCACTACACAAGTCCCTGAGGACATCATTGTTCTCCTCAAGATTTATGTGACAAGATGGGGAAGAGATGAGAAATGGAAGTGAGGAACTCTTGTTGTCTCAACAATGGAAAATAATCTATATCAATGTTTTGACGCTATCTCAACTCACAATGGTTCACAATGCACATAGCTCTCATAGCATCATTCCTCACACTGGCATGAATAGATCACATAACATGAGGTGACTAGTAATTGTTCCCAAGGAAGGTAGCACTTGGTTTTATAGATGAAGGAGGAAATTCAAATTCATGGAGGGAATAATGGAGGGAATTCTAACTCTAGGAGGTTAACTTGAGTTGGGGTGAAGTAGAGATTAAGTTGAGATAGATTCCATTTTCCGGAAATAGCAAAATGAGAGGAGTTACACAAAAATGAGGAGTGGAGACCAAGGAGGGCGAAATTGGTCATGGGAGGTGAGAGAGGGAGTCACTTAGGTGTCAAAACTGACCTGCAACATAAAAATAGGAAACATATCCCATGACTACTAGAGCAAGGGTGCTATCTTTAAGTGGGGCCCACCAATCTTTCAAGCAAGTGCACTAGTGAAAATGGAGCTACCAAACCTTCATGAGGGAGTTACAAAACATCAATAAGGTCGAAAAGGGTAAAGTTGGGTCTATCATCAAGTCTAGAGTTTACTAATAAGTCCCCATTCCCCCTCGCTTGTGGAGTCCATGGCCCCCCATTCTCGTTAGTTGTCCATATTAAGCCAAATATTTTATTTATTTACAATGATGTCTAGAGACCATAGTCTCAAGACCTAGTGCCATAATAATAAAGCAAATAACAAGTATATATGATCAAGGGCTCAAAATCAAGGTATTGTTGAGCTTCTTAAGAAAATATCTGAGACTTATAACAAGTATAAACAGCAAAAAGTACACATCAATTTTCTTGGAAACTGTGCCAAATATTTCAGACAACAGACTCAACCTCCTGCTTTGAAAACAATGTTCAATTTTCAACAATATGGCCTGTAAAATTCGGCCTCCCAAACAGCAAAAATACATCTAAAAAACATTACATAAAAGAAGTGTAAAACTCAACAAATGTCACCTTGCAAATCGTGCCCACAAGCTGCCTCAATTTCAATGCATCCTCATTATTGTACAACCTTCTTCCTCGGTTGTACGATCCAATTTCTTTGTTGTATAGACTAGTTTCTCTCTATTGCAATTTCTCTTGGGAATTCGTGCCCTTTTCCTTGGGAATTGTGCCCTCCAACTACTGCTATTCTTGGGATTCGAGCCCCTATCGCACTTAGGGAGGTGTGCCCCCACTTGCTCAGCCTTCACTTTCTTTCGCTATTTTCTTAGCTCAACCCTTACTCTCTCTTCTAGAATTTGTGCCTCTCCACTTCTCCAGTTATCTTGGAATGTGTGCCCTTTGAGTCTCATGAACTTCCTTTTATCATTTACTTAGGGTAGTTGTTATGTCTTTTCAACTTCTAAGACCCAGAATTAATATTCGTCCACAAGATCAATGAATGAGATTTAATCTCAAGTTCACTTAAATCTCTTAAGTGAACTATATAAAATCAAATTACATTCAAAAAATCACTTTCACCCTAAATTAATAAAAAGTGCACTTTATAAAGTACAACTCACTTTAATAAAGTACATCTCACTTTAAAAATATAAAGTCACATAATAAAGTACTCTGCAAATTAGATCCTCAAGGGGTAGCTCAGTTGGTTGGAGTTTGAATCCAAAGACCGTTTGATATTTAGGTCGGAGGTTCAATTATCACGAGTCCAACTCTCTGGGTCCTTCGGGGTTAGGCTCCCAAAACTGAAGTCGATAGGGTGAGGCCCCTTCGAGTGGGCCCCCTAAAATTATTATTGTGGATTTAGCGAGCCGTGACCTCTATTCTCAAGACTATGAACCACACAAAAGAAAGTACTCTACAAACATTTTTTATAAAGTTCCTTTATGTCATTAATGAGGCCCCCTTGTTCTCGGACCCTTGCGTCTAGGAACTTGATGCAAGAGTACCTATCAGCTACCAGAACTAACAATTTTATCACATAAGACATCCTCCATACAAGCTTTACATGGGAAGTAGTCAATATCAATAAGAATAAGATCACTTCGACTAGACATTTTATAATATGCATGTAATATGGCTTCAAAAACATAAATTGATGGTATGGATGCTAAGATCTAGAAAATATAGGCAGTTTTAAAAAAATGGACTTCGGATGTCAAAGTTATGTCTTTTTAAAATAATGCATAAAATGGAACCAAGGAGTCATGTCATGGGAAAAGGCTGATCGACGTTGTGATAAGGGCACAGAGTAATAAAGATGTCCCTCCCCTCACTAAATTTGTTTGTAATCTCACTTTTACAAATGCATTACATTTTAAAATAAGCGACCCACTTTTATAAAACAAATGGGAAGCACTTTTACAATGAAGTTACATTATAAACTGAAGTTGCATGATTTTTTTCAAAAAAATAAAATTTAAAAGACTTGAACTCAAGACCTCTCAATTAATAAAGTAACTTTCAACCAAAAGAGTTAGACAAAAGATATAGTAATATTATGATGGAAAATGAAGATATGGTAATATTATCAAGAATGGGGGTCACTATTGTCATTGGAGAGCATGCCTACTAAAAAACATTAATTTTGTCCTACAAGACATTTTTGCATAGCCATACAAACAAAAAATGAAATTTTGAAACCGAAATTTCTCAATCTTGCATTAAAACCTTGGTTAGCTTACCCAAAAAATGCAAATTTTCACTATGTTTTTGGTTTACTGAATTCACAAGGCGCATGGAAAAGAACATATGCAATCAAGAAAACCCTTTCCACTTTTATTATAATTTTCCAAATTCACAACAAAGTGCGTGGAAAAGAGCATATGTGGACCAAAAAGCTAACAAAGTGGAATAAAACAGAAAACCGAGCCAAAATATGAAACCGTATAAGAGATATATATAGAAAAACTTTAAAGGTAAACAATATACCTCTAGATCTGGTAAAATGTTCATATCTTTAGCAAATGAAAACATTTTTGAGTGAAACAAAAAGAAGGAAACAATGCTTTAGATGTAGTGGAACACCTCTCACAGCTCAAAAATGCACAAATAGCAAAATCCAAAAATAATTTGATGAATGCAATTACACAAGTTCAAGATCTTGATTAACATTGAGGGCATGTCTTCATAAGCACTCTGATACCATGTTAAATTAAAGCATAGTATTTCCACACATGTCGAACACCTTAAGAAACCACTCACACAAAGGTTTCACGGATTGATACAGATCTTTTACGTGGTTAAAACCTTTGGAGAGGGAAATAGTCCACGACCCTAGCCAAACAACTACTTGAGTCAACATATTGACGCAAAAGGAAAAATAATTTACATGTGAGTTTCTCACAATTGATTATCAACTAATGACTCTCCATTCTCTTTAAACATAGATCATAAACTAATCGAGTGTTAAGCCATGGATCGATGTAGTCATTAAGATCGAAGAAAAGATGAATTGTAATATCACTTTATGTATAAAACATATATTTACTATCGAATTACATAAGTACAAATTTATACTAAAGAAATACACTTTACCTAAAAGCATAGTATAACAAGTTGACCTTAACTAACTCCCAAGTGTCTAAATATCTTGATAGATATAAAGAAGAATCTCTACGAGATCTCATTAAATTAGAAAAAACAACTATCCTCCTCCTCTAAGAGACAAAGATCGAAGCAACTAACATGCTCAATCTTAGTAAGAAACATTGGTCGAGAAGTGAAGTTATTGCAATAAGTTCGAGAAGTGCATTTAGAGGCATTTGCATGCGTTGGGATAGCTCTACTTTCCAAATGACTTTCTTTCATCAAACACAACATTGCGATCTTATGTCATCGACCCAATTAACGTCAAGCATTAGCTACCATATTTTCAATATCTACATGCCTATATCCTACAAAGAAAAAGAAATTTGTTGTTTTCCTTGCTGGCCTTAACATAAATATAGGTTACCAAGAATTGTATCATATCTAGTCATTTTAACTTGGTCCGATCCAACAAAGAAAACAGAAGAATCAATATAGCTCAAGACCCGTTCAAGGAAAACATGAAAGATATTATGATAGAGTGGGACCTTGTTGACGTGAAGCCAACCATAGGAAAATATATTTGGCTTAAGATAAAAACTAGGCTTGGTCACATTGTTGCCCACTTAGATAGATTTTTTATCCATAGTGTTCTCTTACTCCAAAGCTATGTTATCTCTTGAATTATTCCCTCTACAACCTCTAACCATAAGCCAATTTTTTTGTCGTTAAATCCACTCCAAATTATGGGCCCTTACTTTTAATATTTAACCCTCTTTGGCTCCAAAACCCCAGAGCATTGGACAGCATCTCAGTTTAGTGGGAAAAAACAATGGTTGGCTCGTCGTCCTTTGTTGGGGAGAAGAAATTTAGATTAGTCAAGGTAGCGTTGAAGGATTGGGTGAAAACCTCCTATTTATCTCCTGAGAAAGAAAAGGCTTTCCTCTTCATAAATTGGAAGGCCTACAAGACTATATGAAAAATGTTGAGATTACACAACAAATTCAACAAGAGGAGAAATCTCTCATAGCAAGTTGCACAAAGCAAGTAGAGGTGAGGAAGAGATGTGGCACTTAAAATCGCGTAGTCTATTCCTATAGCTAGGGGATTAACCTTTTCCTATCAACAAACCAAAGCAAGCACAAATAAAAACTCAGATCGAGAGATAATCTTGAAAGATGGAATGAGCCTAAATCAATTCATTGAGGTCAAAGTTGCATCATAAAAATCACACAGCTAACATAGTCAAGAAGATCTTTCCTGGGATTATTTCTGAAAATTAAGGTGACTGTATAATATTGGTCCACGAGGCAATCCCTTCAAGTATGGAGAATAAGGATAAAGATATGATCATCAAAATTGACATGGCCAACGATTTTGACCAAGTAGGGGATTCCTTTTTGGTTGATGTTCTTTTATAATTGGGTTTCAATTCTCAATTTATTAAATGGACACAAGCATGCATCAATTGTCATTGGATCACCCCTCTAGTCGATGGAAGACCCATCTCTTTTTTCACAAGCAGTAGAGGAAACATCATAAAAAATCACAACTAACAGAGTCAAGATCCTTCCCAAGATTATTTCAAAAAATCAAGGCAGATTTATACAAAAAGGATGGATTATTGACAATATAATATTGGTCCAAGAGGCGATCCAATCAAGTACAGAGTATAAGGACAAAGATATGATCATCAAAATTGACATGGCCAACGATTTTGACTGAGTAGGGAATTCATTTTTGTTTGATGTTCTTCTTCAATTTGGTTTCAATTCTCAATTTATTAAATGGACACAAGCATGCATCATTGTTGTCCTTGGATCACCCATCTAGTCAATGGAAGAACCACCTCTTTTTTCAATGGTAATAGAGGGTTGAGACAAGGATACCCCTTATTTCAATTGCTCTATATTATAATGATTGAAGCTTTCAACCAAAAGATGGATGATGAAAGGTTCTCCAACAATCTCACTGTGATTTCCTTCATCAAAGGGTTGAAGCCAATGAACCATTCATAATTTGTTGAGGACACCCTTCTCCTTAGAGGAGCTTCAACTGTGATTGATGAATGATCCAGAGAGGTTTTGGACCATGTCCTAAATGCTTCACGAGGGGAGATCAACAACAATAAAAGTTAGATTTTTATTGGAACATTAGTTTCCCTCTTCTTCTATCCATCTCTATAACTCTGAAATTTCCATGCATTGGGAAGTTGACGAGTTTTAAATACCTCGAGATGCCAATCTCTCTCAATAATCCACTAGCAACAATATGGGAAGAAGTTATCAACAAGATCAAAACCAAATTCCAATAGTGGGGATCTCAATGGTTGAATATGACTAGTCAAATTACCATCATTAAATCGATCTTTCTCAACTCTCCCTATCTACTAGTGTTATGCCATGCCAACTCCCATAGGAATTATGTAGCAAATAACCCATGAGCTATGAAAGTTTCTTTGGTAAACCGGCATATATTCACGGGCTTCAAAGGACATAAGGGGGTTAGGTATAAAGGGCACAAAATTAATGAATATTGCAATGGGGAACAAAATTCTCTAGAGATTAGTCACAATAAAATTTGATTGGTGGAAGCAAGTTTTTGTCAAAAATACTTTTGTTACAAGAAGAAAATATGTCTAGACAAGTCTCTAGATAATGGGAAGGGATCACACATATGGACACTACAAATCTGTAGACCCTTTAATCTAATCAAAACTAACTTGGATTCTAAACAATGGAAAAAAAACTTAATTTGTAGATGGATAGCATCATGGCAAACCCCTATTGGAAACTAAGGGTAAGCTTCTCTGAATAAAGGCTTAGATGGAGGATATAGGACTCATTACCCTTCTTGATATTTCATTGTGGTTCGAAGATGGTAGACATTGGGTTGGGTGGTCCCTGTCGCGCCCCAATCAATTCAAAGAATTGTTACTCAAGTTATTCTCTCTCCTAAAAGGATGTGCTCCCTGTTGATTTTCTTTAAATTGCTTAGATGATATATTAAAACAATTAGTCACTCAGAAGATCACTGAAACAACAACATGCACAGAAACATAAGAACACAAGAACACAAAGATTTTCCGCGGGGAAACCACATGGGAGAAAACCCCAAAAAACTTCCTCAGTATAGAGCTCAACCAGTGCAGTGTAAAACCCAGACAACAACTGCTCTCTTCTTCTTAGCACACTAATTCTTCTCTCTCTTACTAAGACAGCTTGAGTGAGTGTGTCCAAATGGAGAGGAGCGCCTCCCTATTTATATTCTTCAATTGACTTGACTACTAACCTAGCAGGGCCGACTTCTCTTACTGATTGGGCCCACTTGACAACTTGACAGCACAAAATAACATTTATTATATTGACACTTGGGTACTATTGACCCGACTTACATTCGGAGGTTTACATTGCTTCTTGCAATGACTCTAACAAGACCAAACTCATCTCCCGAGGGAGGAATACAATACATCTTGGAATATCTTCCGAAGTTACAATAATTTAACACTCCCGTGGGTGGTAACAACCATATAACATAGGATGGGATCGATGCTCCTACTCTATCAAATTTGGTTATCAAGCACAACTTCAAGCTCTCCTACTACCTCAGAGATCAAGCATTTGGAAGTGTATTTGGATTACGTATGGATTTGCCTAAAATCAATAACTTATGTTAAATTAAGATACATGGGAAATTGTTGACCTCTGAAACATGCAAAAGCAAGGAATCCAAGGCCCCTCTCACTATGTTTTATGTGAAGTTTGTTCTAAAAATCATAGACAACTTTTTTTTAACCATCCATATGCCAAATAGGTTTGGGATTGCTCCTTCAAAAAACTCATTCAAAGGATAGTTTCCCCAGGCAATTGAGAGACATGTTCACCAATTGACACAAACATTGTAAAGGCTTGTTCTTGAACAAAACTGATTTCAAAAGAGTTTGGCTAGCTTTGTCAAAATATCTATATTGGGGACTTTGGTTCGCCCACAGTAAAATGATCTTTCAAAATGAGAAAATCAATGCAAGGATCACTACGTCAAAATCTAAGAGTTTAATGATCGAAGTTGTTCACTACAGAGATAACAAAGACCATAAGCTCTCGTCGCTTAACAATGAGGAAAGAATTTGGATAGTACACTTCTATGTTTAGTTGAATCTTGCTAAGTTAGCACCCACCATAGCTCCCTATTCCATTTGAATCTTCCAAATGTCAAAACTCTCAACATTGAACCTCTACATTACTCAAATCTCTATAGCCGCCTTCAACCTTTAGAGACTCTACACACAAATCCCTCTAAATGTGCAACCATCTTCAACCAAATCTTTTTTACCTACCACAACTACATTGTCCACACCAACTAAGCTCACAAATGGTTCTATTAATTTGCATGCCTACAAAGTTACAACCAAATCAAAGGCTTCTTACATAAAACTCTAATATTTTCAATTGCTTTCCACAATGAAGGAACAATAAGCTCAACTCCACATACCAATATTTTTTTCTTGTCATGCACTTTTCAGATAAAAGTGAAAGAATAGAATTAGTTGCTTCTAAAATGTGTCCAAGTGCTTAATATACCAACAATTACCTACAATGTCAATCTTCCTAAATGTATCTAACCATCAAATAGAAAACAAATGTCCTATGGAAACCTTGAAATCAAAATCCAAATCTTCAAATGTCTTAAAATCAGCATTAAGGGGAATCATTGTCAATATCCATTGTGATCATTTGTGTATGTAAGGACTTCTTTGTGGGCCCTCAATCAACACAGGGGGGTTAAGATTATGACTAGTCTTCACCTGAGGCCACATGTTCACCCTGTGTTTGATGTCTTGGTGGCTTTATTAAACCTACATATAGGTAATTAACCCACCTTATTGCAATTGTTTATATTTGACTAGGTCAGCCTACTCACTCGCTTGGGGCTATCACCCTAAACCCTAATGGAGGTGTATAAATACATCACCCACCTCATTTGTAAATCCTAATGGAAGTGTATATACATCACTTTCTAAGCCATATTATGGACAAAGTTTTAGAGGTCAAATCCTATTTTGATATCATCTCCTTTGCGTGTATCTTTAGGGAATTTAATCAAAAGATATAATCTCTTCAAGGATGCTCTTATTTTGCAGGAAGGTACTCTGGTATATCAAGAATTCAAGGGTGTGTTGGAATTTGTGCAACTTCAGAAGCTATTCTTATTGTACTTGTATTGTACCTCCTATGGGAGTTGAACTTATTGTAACTCATCATACAAACCCTAGAAAGAACAATGTAAACCTTGGGGTGAAAAGCCAACAATAAAAGAAATAAAATAAAATTATAAAATAAAAGGTTTTTATTGCTTCCCAAGAGAAGTCGGCCCCAGTGGATTTTCCTAGTGGAAAATCAGTATAAATAAGAGGACCCTCCTCCTCATTATACACACAACAACACAAGTGAAGTTTGCATTTTTTAGGAGAGAGAAATTCGCATCTACTGAAGGAAAAGATTGTTTTTAGGGTTTGTCTTTGAAAAGCATTTCCATATTTTCTCTTTGTTCATTGTACAATGTTCTCAGAATTATCATCTCTAGACAAAGGTTGTTGGGTTTTCTCCCTTTTGGGTTTACCAGGATAAAAATACTCGTGTTATTGTTTTGTGCTTTGTCTATCTTCTAGTGATCCTATTGATAAATGCAATTAAGATATACTGCTATAATCTTATGAAAAATCTAACATGGTATCAGAGCCAGGTTAAAAGAAGCCATTGTCGGAACTCTGTCAAGAACCTGTCAAAACTAGGGTTTCATCCTTCAAGGTCTTCACTCAACCTTTTGGCAAAAAAAGAGCCTTGGTAATTTCACTCTAAGGAGGGGTGCATCTTTTGGTGAAGACGGAATTCAACTCTGAGAATTTTCAATTTTTGACCTTTGCAGCTGCAACAAAAATTAGTGTTTCAAGTTTTGACCTACTCCGTACACAGTTTTGGCTTGACTCTACCACTTCTCAACTCGCCTCTCTAGGGCGCATTTATCTGTGGAGTCAGTTTTCCAAAACTCCAACCTTCAGTTTTGACCTACTCTCTGCTAGGGTTTCAAATCTAGATCTACAATCAAGATGATCGGTATGAAGGTTGAAGATCGTCTGGAAGGAGCTTCCAACTTCATCCCCTGGAAGTCTAGGGTTCTTCTTCTACTAGAAGAAAATGACCTATTACAGTGTGTAAATGAAAAGGTCCCGGAACCAGAAGCCGAAGAAGACAAACTTCGCTGGAGGAAGAATGATGCCAAAGCAAGAACGATTTTGGTGGACTCATTTAGAGATCACTTGGTTCCTCATATCTCAGAAAAGACGACTGCGAGGAAGATGTTCAAAACCTTAAAGAAGTTATTTGAACACAGTAGTATCAATGTGACTCTCACATTGAGGAATAAACTGTCGAATATGAAGACGACAAAGCTCGAGAATATTGCCTCATATTTCATGAGCATCACCGAACTCCGGGACAAGCTAAAGTCCAGTGGAGACAATCTTGAAGAAAAGGATCTAGTTATGACCACCTTAAATGGTCTCCCACCATCTTGGGGATCTTTTATCCAAAATATAAGTGGTTGAACCAAGTTGCCCAAATTTGATAAGCTATGGGCAGAATCCACTCAGGAAGAAACAAGAATCACAGCACGCTAAAGACATCATGGCACTCAACCTGAGGATACTCAAACGTTCGTATCTAATGCCAAGAAAGGCAAGGGAAGGGGAAGGAAGTCCTTCAATCACAAGCACCAAGATAAGAGATCAAGTCCTCCCCCAGATCAGAAGAAACAAGAGAAGAAGGATTTATCTCAGATACAGTGCTACAGGTGCAAGAAATACGGTCATTATGCCACTAGTTATCAGAGATCAAACAAAAGGAAGCATGAAGCTTCAATTGAGGAAGACCCTCCTCGCAAGGAGCCAAGGAAGGATGATCGTTAAGAGTTCTTCTTCTAAGAAATTATATGAAGATCCAGACTATGATGATCGTCAAGCAAGCATATGAAGATCAGTAGACTCTGACAATGGGAGCCCACCCACAAAACTACAAAAGATAAGTATTTGATTTTAAATGCTTTAGTAGATTAGATTTGGTTGTTTTTTAATACGTTTTACACATATCTACATTTCCAAATTCAGGTGGTTAAATAGCATGTCATGTTGCACAACCCATCTAGGATGACAACTCCTTTATAACATACTGGAGTAGTACACACTCTTAATGGCATGCTATAATGGAGACCATAAGCATCTAAATAATGGCCTTACGTGTGTTGTGTCGAAGCATTAACTAAAAGGTTGCCTACATTATTTTGTTAATACATTGATTATGAAATATTGCTAACCATCTGACAGGATTTGACTTGTTGGGAATGCCATGATCTACAAGGACAAGCGATCCAATTGATATACGGATGAAACGAAAGCAGAAAGCCTCTAGAAGCATGAATTATGACTCTCAAACCCAGAATGATCTCATGCAAAGATTTGGTGATCAAAAGCGAAAGGCTTCTACAAATGTCAGTTTATCTGTTGCTTCAACAAAATTTACTCAGCCGACTTCTGAAAGACAGAGGGAGTTATCCCTCAAAGACAAGGATTCTAGTCTACTACATACGATAGAAACTTGACGACACATTGTCATGATTCGAACAAGACAATTGAAGGATCCATGATGAACTTGATCGTCACTAGGATGCATATTACTTTCCATACTACATTCATGTGCCCAAGTTAGAACCTTCAAGCAAGAAGGAAACATTCGTGGGATATCGCAAGCTTCAAAGGCTTACAGAATATACATCCCAAGATCGATTCAAATCGAATTCAGGCAAAATGCAACCTTTGAAAAAGAAATGGCTATCTGAAGAGGAAGATGATCAGATATGGATATCGATGATGATGAAGAGATGAGATCATCTCCCCCTCCAAACATTAAGAGGGAGTCTGAAGAAATAAATAAACCAATCAGTCCATTGATCCAATTGAGCCAAATGATGCTCTCACAAATATGGCAGTAAGCCGAAAAAGACCCTGATGGGCACGACAGATTTTGCAAAGGGGCATGAAGCCCCACATGGTACTTCTCAAGAAAGTAAAAGAACTCAGAGGTTCTCCAGTTATGAGTCACGTCCTTGAGTCAGAACCCACCGATAATGAAGAAGCATCCAGACACCAAGTTTGGGAGGATGCCATGATGGAAGAATATCAATCCATCATGAAAAATGATGTGTGGGAGATTGAACCGAGACCTGAGGGGAAGTCAGTTGTAACTTCCAGATGGCTATACAAAAACAAACATGGAGCATATGGGAGTATTGAAAAATACAATGCCAGATTTGTTGTCAAAGGGTTCTCTCAGAAAGAGGGAGTCGATTATGATGAGACATTTGTTCATGTGGCTCAATATACTTCCATCATATCGATCATTGCTATTACTTCAGCTATGGGATGGAAGTTGTACAAGATGGATGTAAAGACAGCGTTTGTCAATGACATTGTTGATACAGTACTTCTTGGAATTAGAAGTATGATAAAGGCAGAAGAAGATTTTCCTAGGACAAGGAAATTACACCATAGATATCCTGGAGAACTTCGAAATATTGGACTACAAATCCATAGCCACTCTGATGAATGCAAATTTGAAGAATATGAGAGATTCTGCTTCAAATTCAAATTCAATCGATCCCACTATGTATCGCCAGTTGATTGGGTCCTTGATTTATCTGACAAACACCAGACCAGATATTTGTTTTGTTGTGAATACCCTCAGTCAATTCATGTGCGAACCAAGGCAGATTCATTGGACTGCTGCAAAACATGTGCTCAGATACTTATGTGGCACTATGGAATATGATCTACGATATGATTCAAATTGTGACTTGAGATTGCAAGGATTTACAGACTCAGATTGGGCAAGATGCACTATAGATAGGAAGAATACTTCAGGATGATGTTTCAGTTTCGGTTCTGCAGTGATTTCCTGGTACATGGGGAAGCAGAACTTTGTAGCTCTCAGTACTGCAGAGGTTGGGTATATGGCTGCTAGTTCAGCATCCCAAGAAGCAGTTTGGCTTCATAAACTTCTTGTAAGATTGTTTGGACAGATTCCAAAGCCAACCGTGATTCACTGTGATAACCAGAGTTGTGTGCAGATGTCAGTGAATCATGTATTTCACGACAACCGAAGCACATAGAGATTCGATATCACTTCTTATGTGATATGGTGCGGAAAGGTGCGATCGAGCTACAATATATTCCGACAGATGACCAGACTGCAGATGTTCTCGCCAAGCCTCTTCCCAAGGTAAAGTTCGAATACTTTCGTGAAAGACTTGGAGTAGAAGAGAACGTGTCCCTTCTTGAGAGGGAGAGATGATTGAGAGACATTTATCATACTTTTTCCCAGGTACCTCTACTCGTCCAAGTTCCCAGTCAAGTATGGGAGAAATCCCATCGGCAGATGAGACGGACAGGTAGTAGATGGTCGGGTTGACACAAGTGCCTCTGTTCGTCCAGGTGCTCAGCTAGGTATGGGAGAAATCTCATCGATAGATGAGTCGGACAAGTAGCAGATGGTCGTGTGATTGCACAGGTACCTCTACTTGTTTAGGTTCTCAACCAGGTATGGGAGTATTCCATCGGTAGATGAGACGAACAATCAGTAGATGGTCGTGCACATTTACTCATTCAGGTTCTCAACCAGGTATGGGAGTACCCCATCAACAGATGAGACGAGTGAACAATAGATGGTCATACACATTTGCTCATCCAGGATTCTCTATCCAGGTATGGAAGTTTCCCATCGGCAAAAGAGACAGACAGGTAGCAGAAGATTTTCTCTCAGACATTCGGATAGAACAAATTCATAACATTTCTTAAAGACAACCTTCAGTACGTTTAGAGATGATAGAAATAGTATAGATGTACAAATGAAACCCAAATGATCATGATGTTGATGAAGACCAAAGAATACCTTCCTTGTTGAGAGGGAGAGTTGGAATTTGTACAACTTCATAAGCTATTCTTATTGTACTTGTATTGTACCTCCTATGGTAGTTGAACTTATTATAACTCATCATACAAACCCTAGAAAGAACAATGTGAACCTTGGGTGAAAAGCCAACAATAAAAGAAATAAAAAAAAATTATAAAAAAAGAAGTTTTTATTGCTCCCCCAAGAGAAGTCGACCCCAGTAAATTTTCCTAGTGGAAAATCAGTATAAATAAGAGGCACATCATCCTCGTTATACACACAACAACACAAGTGAAGTTCCCATTTTCTAGGAGAGAGAAATTCACATCTACTAGAGGAAAAGACTATTTTTAGGGTTTCTGTCTTTGGAAAGCATTTCTGTATTTTCTCTTTCTTCATTGTACATTGTTCTGAGAATTATCATCTCTAGACGAAGGTTGTTGGGTTTTCTCCCATTTGGGTTTCCCAGGATAAATATACTTGTGTTATTGTTATGTGCTTTGTCTATCTTCTAATGATCCTATTGATAAATGCAATTAAGATATACTGCTATAATCTTATGAAAAATCTAACAGGGTGATCCAGCCTATCTAGAAGTATCTTTATTCATTTTATAATCTGGAGCTAGGGTGAAGCAACTGATGCTTGGGGTCGGTCCTGTCTCTTTCTAGAATGTTTCATGATAGTCCGTGGACATTTTTTTCATGATATGGATAGGTTTGTGGAAGAATATATTATATATAGCTTCGGTTCAGGCTGGTTGACATTTTCAAATCTTGCAAAGGAGATATGAGGCGGTGATGTATATTTAGATTTCATATTGAAATTGCAAATACAATGTTCTTTTTCATGGGAAAACTAATCATTCACTCAAGTTGTTATTTGATACTAAGGCCTGAGGGCGATCTTTCTCTATATTCTCTTGCAATGTGATCACTGATTAGGTATTACAGTAATCTCTTTTGTGTGCATTTCAACTGTTGATTCTTTGTTGTTGCATTTTTCACTTGGTCGGGTTAGGGTTTATTGAAGAGTTCATCATAGATCCACTTCTTATGATCTCAATGATAACATTATCTAGAGATTGAATTTCCCCTATATGAATTTGGAAGACAAGGAGCCATTTGCAGATTCATATCAATGAAAGTACACAAAAACTATGGATCCAAAAATTGATGAATGTAGCATCCAATAAGAAACACAAGAAAACAGAATTCAATTAGTGAAAGCAAGCAGCACTATGAAAATTGGTGATTGCAAGTACGAGAAGCGGGCAAAACCTTTGAGTATGCAAGGCAGTCTTCAATGTGTAAGTTTTTCACAAGTTTCAGCCTCCGGTTTAGAAGTGAAAATATTTTATTGACAAACCCATAAAATGTGAAGGTTGGAAATAATCATAAATTTTCAGCCTTAAAAACCACTGCTATAACTTCAATCTTTTCATGGACAGAAAATAAATAAACGCACACCATTCAACACACAGTTCTTAGAAAATTTTGGCCAATCGCCCTGGAAAAACCCACAAGGGGAAAACCAGTTAGAGAGAGAGAGATTGTTATTATTTCTTTTAGGAAAAATTCAGACAGTCTTTTACAGTCAAAATACAACTTATCTCAACCAACGCAAATAACCCAGCAGACTGCCTCGTTTTCTGTGCATGAGTTGTCTCGATTTCTGAGCTTTTTTCCTTCTCGAAAAATGTGCCGAAAATAACAACAAACTTCAGCCCTCAATTTTTGCGCATGAACAACAGCAAAAACTGTACTGTACGGAGTGCATTAAATGCAGTCGCACTGCCTCAAAAACTGTGCCACAAACTCTGTATGTTGCCTCCAGAAATGTGCTTGAGATTCTCCTCGAAATCTGTGCTTGATTTTACCTTGAAAAGCATGCCTAGAATTCGTCTTATACAGATGGCCATACTCTTCTCAATGTATGTGCCAGCAATAAATGAAGGTTGTACTCTCCTCGAAATCTATGCAAGCAATTTAATGATGTCTCGGTTGTTGTTCCCACTATAAGAATTTTAGTTGGGTGCCTCGAAACTCATGCACTCTCTCTCTTGTTCACTCTTTTCTCAAGAATAAATTCATTTTTTCCTTTCCCTTGCTTTTCGACCAAAACTCTAGGTAGGTGAGAGGACATCTAATCCAATGGCTGAGATTAGATTAGATCTAGGGATGAAAATAAATGCTCCTATTTAATTCTCATAAAAATTAATTTTACTCACCCACTTAAATTTATCAAAAAGTGACTTTAATCTCTAAAGTCACATTAAATGCTCAACTTAAGTCATTTAATGCAAGGGTCACTTTAATTCCCTTTTTAAGTGACTAAGGCTAAGGTCACCTAAGGGAACACTTTCCTAAGTACAAAATCAACACTCCCTCTGACCGAAGAAGGTGTTCTGCACCACTCCCAACTTGTCCCTGAAGAAGACAAACTTGCCCCTCCCCAAAGATTTCGTTAGAATGTCTGCAACCTGCTCATCAATGGAAATATACTGTAAAGTAACTACTCCTCTTTGAACATAATCTCGGATGAAATGATACCTGATCTCAACGCGCTTTGACTGGTCAAGAAATATTGGATTCTCATAGAGCTGAATGCAACTCTGATTGTCACGGTAGATCACCGGAGGCTTCAGCTCCTGACCAAATAAATTCACTAGCAACTTGCGAAGCCACAAAGCCTCGCAGCTGGCCTGACTGGCTGCCATATACTTGGCCTCTGCAGAACTCAAAGCAACAGATTTCTACTTCCGACTGAGCCACGACACTGCTGCCGAGCCCAAACTGAAACAACATTCGAAAGTGCTCTTTCAGTCTGCCACATTACCTACCCAATCTAAGTCTGTATAACCAACCAATCTGATCCCATCCGACCTCCTGTAGTCCAAACCAAAATCCATTTTCCCTGCTAGGTATCGAAAAACATGTTTTGCAGCTACCCAATGCACACTCCTAGGCTCAACCATGAACTGACTAAGAGTGTTCACTGCAAAACACAAATCTAGCCGAGTGTTGACCAGATACATCAATGAACCAATGGGTTGACGGTATAATGTAGGATCCACCAACTATCCCTCAGAAGCATGAAGCTTCTTCCAGTTGGTGATCATCGATGTCGACATCGGCCTGCAATCCTCCATCCTAAATCTCCTCAAAATATCAACTGCATACTTTCCCTATCCCATGAAAAACATCCAGGCTCCTGCCAAACCTCAAATCCTAGAAAATAGTGCATCGACCCAATATCTGTCATCAAGATCCTTCTTGCAAGCTGCAATGGGTCTCTCTCCCCCTGTGATAAACAAGTCATCAACATATAACAGAAGAATAAGCGGATCATCTCCAACCATGATGAAGTAGAGATTCGGATCTGCTTCACTCTTCTTAAACCCCATCCTCTACAAGTAAGAATCGATCCTGGAGTACCAAGCTCTAGGAGCTTGCTTTAGCCCATACAAGGCTTTCTTCAGCCTGCAAACGTGAGACTCTCTCTCATGAATCTCAAAGCCCTGAGGCTGCTCAACATAAATCTCCTCCATTGAAAAATGCAGTCTTCACATCCATCTAATGGATCATCCAACCCATTTCCGCTGCAATGGAAATCAATGCCCTGATCGAAGTATTTTGAGCAACAATCTCATCGTAATCAATACCCTCAACCTGTGAAAACCCACGTGCTACAAATCTGGCCTTGTACTTCTCTACACTCCCATCTGCATCATGCTTTAGCTTGAAAAGCCATCGAGAAGTCACCACTGACTTCCCCTCAGGTCTCGAAACTATCTCCCACACATCGTTCTTCATGATGGAATGGTACTCATCCATCATGGCATCTCACCAAACATGATGCTAGGAGGCCTCCTCAAAAGTAGAAGGCTCAGAATCACATGTACTAGCCACCAACAGCATGCCCAATCTGTCAGGCATCCTGATGACCCTCACTGACTCCCTGGGTGTCCCAAACTTCTGAGCTTCCTTCAAGGTCTCCCGAAGCCACTTAGGTTTTTTCTTCCCTAAAGGTTCTTCCCACACAAGCCTGTCCTCATCTGAAGAACTACCAGAGCTAGAAACAATAGTAACCTATGAACCAACAGCTAGTGTACCAAAAACTGGAGAACTTTGTGATCCTGATGCTCTGTACGATGTACCTGTAATCATAGACCCATCACTTGTCCCCGAAGACCCTGCTAGCTGAACCACTAAAACTGGTGAACCTGTGCCTGCACTGAGTGGTCCTGTAACCCCGGAAACCTGTGATCATGACTGCTGCACTAATGGAACTTGAGTAACAACCTGAGGTGCAGGAACCTGTTGCTCTCCCTGCTCTGACTCTCTCGGGTTCCTGAAGGCCTACTCCTCAAACTTCACATCCCTTCTCACAACAACTTTCCTTTGAGAGGGAAGGTAAATACGGAAGGCCTTCGAAGTTTCATCATAGCCCACAAAGATGCCCTTCTCTGCAGTGGGCTCCAACTTTGTCCTCTTCTCAAAAGGGGCATGAGAGTAAGTCAAACTACCAAATATCCGAAAATGGCTAACCTCAGGCTTCTTGCCTGAAAAACAGTCCTCAAGTGTCATGTTCCCCACGACACGATGGGGACTCATGTTCTAAAAAAATACTACTGTGCTGCAAGCCTCAGCCCAGAGAAAGAAAGGAAGAGACTCGTCATGTAACATAGCTCTGGCTGCTCCAACAATAGACATGTTCTTCCTCTCTGCTACTCCATTCTGCTTTAGAGTATATGGAACTGTCAACTGTCTCCTGATACCCTCATGTCTGCAATATCCATCAAACTCCTTGGAGGTATACTCACCACTATTATCCGATCTGAGAACTCGAATCTTCCTCCCTGTCTAGTTCTCCACAAGAGCTTTGAACTCTTGGAACCTCTACAAGACTTCCTCAAATTTCTTGCTCTTCAAAAAGTAGATCCAAGTCTTCCTGGAATGGTCATCAATGAATGTCACATAATACTCGTATCCTCTTAAGGAAACAGAAGACATTGGTCCGCACAAATCTGAATGCATCAAGTCAAGAATCCCTGCTGACCTGCTATCACTGCTCGGAAAAGCAGTCTTCACCCCCTGCACACATCACTCTGCCCTGTGCTGAACTCCGATAAACCTGTAACCATATGTCTCAACAACTCCAAAGCTAGATGATGCAAGTGAGCCATTCTCCTATGCCAAAGCTCACTGCCATTGTTATGTGCCAAGGCATGTTGAAGCTGAAACAAGAGCCTGTACAGTTTCTCGCATCTAGCTCTAATGGCATTTGAAGCAGATGGTCCTGCAGTCTTGGGAAACATATGCACATGTCCATCTAAGAAGGACACCCCAAGACACTGATCCTCGATCATGGAAACTGACACCAGGTTCTTCTTCAGCCTAGGTACATACAACACATATCTCAATACCATGGGACTCATGGACTCCCTCTGAAAGGTAATGGTCCTACGCCCAACTGCTCTGACAGCCGAATCATCTCCCAACACCACCTCCACATCAGTCTTTGTCTGTGAAAGCTCAAAGAACATCTCACGAGCACCTGTCATGTGGCTCGAGGCTTCGCTATCAATATACTAAATGCTGGAAGCAGATGCACTGTAGGAATGGTCTGTCACCAGGGAAAACTCCCCCTGTCTATCAACATCTGCACTGGTAATAATAGATGCTCTCTCTCTCTCTCAATATGCCCAATGCACAGAGAAAACTCACTCTGAAATCTCGCTGCAAAGTCATCGACCTCCGTTGAATCTGTTGTCTGCTGCTGCTTCTTTGTTTTCTTGTTCGGACACTGCCCAGCATAGTGTCCCATCTTATGACATGCAAAGCACTTTACAGTGCTCAGATCCTTATTCTGCCCATCTTGCTTATTGGCCCCGCCCTTCTTGTACTTCTTCTTCCCCTTCGCTATCAAGGCCACACCCTCCTCATCCTCCCTACTAGTAGAAGCACTGCACTGCAAAAGACCCCTCCAAGTCTCCTCCTGAACAAAATCATCACAAACTTTGTTCCATGAAAGTAAGTTCTCCTTAGCTACCAAACCCTGTACAAACACAGCCCAAGGTTGTGTCACCCCATTCAAGGCTGTCCGCACTAGCTCAGGACCAGTAACTACCACCCCAACTGTTGCAAGCTCATCTCTCACCTAAGAGATCCTAGTAAGATAAGCCATACAAACCTCTCCTTTGACCATCTTGATACTCTACAGCTTCTCCCTCAGAACCATCTTCCTATTCTCATTAGAACTCTGAAAAAATACGATCAAAACACTCCACATCTCATGTGCATGATCCTTCGCTGAAATGTGTGGAATAACATGGTCTTTAACAGAATCCAAGATAATCCTCATGGCCTTAATGTCTTTCTTCTCAAAGGCAACCGATGCTACTGGATCAGTAGTAGCACTGGGAATGACAATAGGGTGAGTTGTAGTATGATTGACTACCTCATCCCACAGCTCATTTTCCTTCAACACAAGCAATATTCGAGCCTTCCATGGGACAAAGTTTCTTGCCCCATCTAGCCTATCATCCGTTCTCAATCCGGCAGAAAACATTTTTCTCAAAAAACAAGTTTCAACAAAATGGTGCTACCATCATAAGAGTTTTCTGAATTCTGGAAATGACTTTTCTGTCTGCAAAAATTAGTTTTTTTCCCCACTCAGCATTGATACCATGTAAAGTTTTTCACAAGTTTCAGCCTCCGGTTTAGAAGTGAAAATATTTTATTGACAAACCCATAAAATGTAAAGGCTGGAAATAATCATAAATTTTCAGACTTAAAAACCATTGTTGTAACTTCAATCTTTTCATGGACAGAAAATAAATAAATGCACACTATTCAACACACAGTACTCATAAATTTTTGGCCAATGGCCCTCGAAAAACCCACAATGGGAAAACCAGTCAAAGAGAGATTTTTATTATTTCCTCTAGGAAAAATTCAGACAGTCTTTTACAGTCAAAATACAACTTATCACAACCAACGCAAATAACGTAGCAGGCTGCCTCGTTTTTTGTGCATGAGTTGTCTCAATTTTTGAGCTTTTTTCCTTCTTGAAAAACGTATCGGAAATAACATCAAACTTCAGCCCTTGATTTCTGTGCAAGGATAATTAATTCTGCCCTCTATTTCTGTGCATGAACAGCAGCAAAAACTGTACTGTATGGACTGCATTAAATGCAACCGTACTACCTCAAAAACTGTGCCACAAACTCTGCTTGCTGCCTCGAGAAATGTGCCTGATATTCTCCTTGAAATCTGTGCCTGAGTTTACCTTGAAAAACATGCCCAGAATCCGCACTGTACAAATGGTCATACTCTTCATTTATGTGCCAGCAATAAATAAAGGCCGTACTCTCCTCAAAATCTGTGCAAGCAATTTAATGATGTCTCAATTTTCATGCCCACTGTAAAACTTTCAATTGGGTGCCTCGAAACTCGTGCCCTCTCTATGCACTCTCTCTTGTTCACTCTTTTCTCAAGAATAAATTCATTTTTGTCTTTCCCTTGCTTTTTGACCAAAACCCTAGGTAGGTGAGAGGACATATAATCCAATGGCTGAGATTAGATTAGATCTAGGGATGAGAATAAATGCTCCTATTTAATTTTCATAAAAATTAATTTTACTCACCCACTTAAATTTATCAAAAAGTGACTTTAATCTCTAAAGTCACATTAAATCATCAACTTAAGTCATTTAATGCAAGGGTCACTTTATTTCCCCTTTTAAGTGACTAAGGCTAAAGTCACATAGGGGAACACTTTCCTAGGTACAAAATCAACACAATGTACTGGAAAATATGGAAAAACAGAAAACTAAATCAAGCATTAAGACCAAATAAGCAAAGTCCTGTAACTAAACTATCTTATGATCTCAACAATAAGAATTCCTAAAGATTGAATTTCCCGTATATGAATTTAGAAGACAAGGAGCCATCTAGAGCTTCGTATCAATGAAGTTACACAAAACCTATGAAGTTACTAAATCGAACATTAGGACCAAATAAGCAAAGTCCTTTAACTAAATTATCTTATACTCTAAACAACAAGGTTATCTAAAGATTGAATTTCCCCTATATGAATTTAGAAGACAAGGAGCCATCTGGAATTTCATATCAATGAAGTTACACAAAACCTATGGATCCAGAAATTGATGAATGTTGCATCCAATAGAAAAACACAAGACAACAGAATTCAATTAGTGAAAGCAAGCAGCACAATGAAAATTGGCGATTGCAAGTGGGCACTATCTCAGAGTATGCAAGGCAGTCTTCAGTGTACTGGAAAATAAGAAAAAACAGAATACTAAATTGAACATTAAGTCCAAATAACCGAAGTCCTATAACTAAATGTGTAGTGTTCAAAAATGATCCCAAAAAAGAGATTTTGCAATATAACTATCTAGGAACAACTAAGAATGGTTCACAAAAATATTTTGGCCTAACTCCAAATCTATAATGTCAAGTACCAGTCATTTACTTAATACAAAAGAAGCTCACAAGTTCCAAGCATAAAAGCTGGAACACTTTCTGTTGAAAGCAACATTAAAAAATGCTACAATTTTTGCACAAATATTAAATGATTATACAAAACGCATGCATCGTGTCTATAGTGAAAGAATGATATCAACTGTATCAACCTGTAAAACACCAAATCACAACAATTACCATAAAAAATAGAAAGATGCATCCATCAGGCCGTGCCCAGTGGTTGAGAAGGGGCATTGCCATGCAAACGACTCAGGTTCAAATTCAGGTAGGTTCGGAAAGCCGGTGTACCCTCCGGTAGGTAACTATGCCTGAGGGGTAACCTTTACTAACTCTCAGTCCCAATTTATCATAGGGAACTAATTGATAGATCCAGGTGCGATGCAGGATACCCAGCTAGGTAGGTGGTGATCTAGATCCCTAGTATGCACATTGGTCAAGTTGGGCAACTCCCAACTTGAAACTGGACTGCAAAAATGCAGACAATGGGTTTCACAGCTCCCCATCAATAAAAAAATGCATTTACCCAAGCCAACCAAAAAAGAGGGAAAGATGATCACTGGCTTCTGCCCTGTGTTACAAAGTAAGCACACAAAAACTAAATGTTGTCTACAAAAGGAAATCTGGAATAACCAGTGTTTGTGGAGCCACTTGCAGGGGGGCTATCTGCTCTTTGCGAGTTCTGATGCTTTTAATGACAATGATTTTCTATTTTAGAATGTCCTCTTAGATGCCTTTAAAAATGTCCTCCTCAGAACTCAAATCACAAAAGGTTGTGTCTACAATTGGAAATCTGGAATAATTGGTGTTAGTGGAGCCATTCACAGGGCTATCTGCTCTTTGTTGGTTCTGATGCTTTGAATGACAATGATTTTTTTTTAATATCCTCTTAGATGCCTTTACCAATTTCCATCCTTCTTCTCCTTCTCATGCTTTGAATGTTTGTACCTGCTGGAACTCTGATTTTCAGTTCTCTTTCTTTCTGTGCCATCTGTATGCCCCTCTGAAACTGAAATATTAATGGACCTATTGTCCACATTTACCTCTTTCCTGTCTTCTCCAGTGGAAGAAGTTTCAGAGGGCCCTCCTAATCGATGATGTTTTTCAGCAGAGGTAGCTTTAGATAGCTTTTCATGAACTCTATCAGACCCTACTGAATGCTTACTTTTATCACTAGAAAGAGCTCTTTGATCACATCTAAAACATAATTTTCTTTTAAATCCTTTGTCTGTTTGGTGGTTGACACTGGTTCCTCATCTCCCTCATCCAATCTTATCACTACAGGCCATGCTTTAGTCCACTGTGGTTTTGTGGCAAGAAAAGACTGCTCTGCAAGTTTCAAATATTTTTGTTTACATCAGATGCTGCAGAAGGGACCTCAAGTTGAGGTCAGGATAGTCATCAGTTTTTGTTTCAGCTTTCCCTGTAGGTAGATAGAATACACCATGCCACCGCCAATGTTGAGATAAAAGATTCCCATTTGGTGGCGAATTTTCCTTAGTGTGATGACTAAACACAGGAGCATCATCCCACTCTTTAAGCAGAGGGATAGGCCACTCCCTCTCTCCATCATCTATAACCTGCTGACCCTCTATTTGATGTGTTAGTGGCTTTATTGAACCTATATATGGGTAATTAACCCACCTAATAATATTATTTCTCTATATTTGACTAGGTCGGCCTAGTCAATATAATCTCCTGGGGCTAGCACCCCAAACCCTAACAGAGGTGTATAAATACATTACCCTTGTTTGTAAATATTTACTCGAGTTGTTATTTGATAAAAGGCCTAAGGGAAATCTTTCCCTAGAGCACTTCTCTTGTTCATGTGCTTGGGTATTACAGTAATACAGTAATCGCTCTAATGTACAACATTTAAAGTGTTGTTTCTTTTCTGTTGTATTTTTCATTTAGTTGGATTAGGGTTTAGTAAAGAGTTAACCATAGATCCACTATCTTATGATCTCAACATGGTATCAAAGCTAGTGTGGACTCTTCTTTCTCTATCCATCATTGTTTCAGGGCTGTTCCAGATCTGAAACTAGGGTTTCTAGCATTGTTTTAGGGTCATTTCATGTCTGACACTAGGGTTTCAACAATCACTTTTAGACAGCAAATTGTTTCTTAGGCTTTTCTGCCCTCTTTTCCACCAGCATCCTCCTTGGCTGTTGGTTGGCCTTTTTCAGCAGATTTAAGGGGTTATTTTGCAGAGTTGTGCCCTCTTTTGGCGCAGCACAATCCTTTTTCCTTCTTGAAGCCAATCTATCACAGGTTTTAATGGCAGCACTGATGTTATGGATGGAGAATGGTTGTTCTCCATCTTAATGGGGGCAACTACCATATGTGGGCTGATTAAATGTCATCCCTTCTTCATAGCAAAGACTTATGGACATATTTGGAAATCTGCTTCCAGTTGAAAATGATGACAGTCAAGATCTAGTATGTTTGAAGAAGGATAAGGCACTAGGGTTGATCAGTCTTTATGTGGTGCCAGACCTTTTTCATCACACCAAGGGTAGCAAGAGTGCAAAGCAGATTTGGGATGCTTTCCACAATTTATTTAGCACAGTGAACACTACTCAAGTCAATTGAGTTGAAAATAATCTCTCCAACCGCAAACTAGCAGATTTTTGCACCATCTAGGGGTATATTGCTAGGTTAAAGAACTTGAAGGCTTACATTGTAACATCTGGTGGCCAAGGTACACATGATTCCAAATACATCAATATTGTCCTTAATAACCTTTCTCCTGTATTCAGAAATTTTCCTGTCATATTTTACAGCATTCCTCTTTTTCTCAAGGCACCTGTTTTGCCTGCTTTAGAGGATGTGTTTTCTAACCTTTTCTAGCAGCAAGTCATCTTCATGAATTTGAGTGGACTACCCTCGGGCCTCTAGAGATCAAGTCCATTCTAACATTTCTACCCCACACATACATGAGTCTACAGGGGGCACTTCCAAATCTCAAAGAAGAGAGGATGGCCTACTCTTATTGCCATAAGAGGGACATGCTTTAGATAATTATCTTCTGTCTTCAAAAGATTGAAGAAACTGCTCGACAAACCACTGGCAACAATGCCCTCTTCAGAAAAAACATTGCTAATTCTCCACATGTAGATGTGCACTCTGTTTTATGGTCTTCCACCTCTTCATAGGAATGGATTGCATATTCTTGGGCAACTAGACATATCCCTAAGCACAAGCACCTTCCCCTGACTTCAGTGATCAGCATAAAGGTGAGCAGATAATTATCAGTGATGTCAACTCTCCCAATTGCTAGCTGTAGGCTGTAGCATAGTTGTTATTTATAACATTAAGTATGGGGATGTTCTCTATGTTCTTGGAGTGGGACCAAATCTACTATCTATTTATCGCATCACATGCACAATAAAAACATAAAATTTTGGCCAGACAGATGGGTTGTTAATGACATAGATGACAAGTTCAACGTTGTTGCTTCCAACTATTGTGATGAATCTGAATGTATGTACAAGTTGGGGAAGTCTTCTTCACCCCCAACTTCAAATAAATTTATTGCAATGGTGGCTAATGCAAATGATGACAATAAGCTATGGAACTTTCATCTTGGTTACACCAATTATGGATCCTTGTGACATGAGTTATCTTCATACCATTGAGGGTCTTTTACAAATCAACTCTCCAAGTGGTGTTTGTGAGGTAAGTGCGATAGGTAAATATCACCAACAATTCTTTCCAGAGGACAGCTCAAGGTGTGCCTCTAATGCCCTCTAATTAATTCAAGGTGATATCTATGGTCCCATGGAGACTTCTCCTGGGGGATCCAAGTACTTCCTCACTTTTACTGATGATCATCAACAAATTTTATGGGTCTAAACCATTAATTCCAAGGATGATGTGTTTGGCAAATTTCGTGAGTCCAAAACTCGTTCTGAAGCTCAATGCAAAGAGAAGATCAAGTGTCTCCACACTTATGGGCGAGGCAAGTAAATTAGCAAAGCTTTCTAACAAATTATTCACTCTCATGGCATTTCTTGGTAGGAGATTCTTCCCTATACTTTTGAGGGAAATGGAGTGGCTATGCATAAGAATGGGTGATTATGGAAATGGCCCATTGTATGTATTACCACTCGAAATAGCACCCCAACCAAGGTCACAGATCCCAGTGAGATGAATGGCAAGCACGGGAGAAGCTAGAGCCCAGTGTCACCACAACCTAGCTTCTTAAACACTTTAGGTCAACCCCTAGGTCCTAAGACCAAGGGGGAGTCCTGACTCCTTAGAACTTGGTGAATGATAATTACAATACACAAACATGTTTCCCGAGAAAACTCTCAACGAAGATCAATGCTTTATGGAATCAAAACAATGAAGCATAAATATCACTAAAAGAGAGGGAGGAGTTAAAGAGCTTTATCACAGATCCCAAGAAATATAACATCAAATTGCTACTGCTGTTATAGGATTGCAACAGTGAATATATCTCATAAAACTCGATAAAAATTAGTCATAACAATGTTATCCTTATCATATCAAGTGTACCTTGTATAGTAGGGTAGGGGGGATGAGCAATGGGGTGAAGAAGAGGCTTCAAAACAGTTCTGAAAACAGAACATCAGATCTGATACAAACCTTATAAGATACCTCAAATAGAGTGTGGTCCCACTTAACACGTTCTCCAATTAACCTCCAACCCTGCGAGGGTAAAAACAGGCCTAGAAACCCAACTTTTCAAGCCTCAAACTTAGCAAAAATTCTTGATATACATGTTGTACCTGCAATAAGTTAATAACAGATATGCAATACAAAACCCTATCCAACACAAAAGTCAAAATATCACATAAATCAACCACAAGATGAAAATGCCCTTCAAAATTCACCATTAATTCAACTAGGGTGCACCTTTTTGTAGGAACAAAATTTCCAATTTCCAAGTATTTTTTGAGATATGTATTTTCTAATTTTTAGGGCCTTTCTAATATTATATTTTTTGGGGTTTTTTGTAATAAATGTACAAGAGAATTTTGATAAAAAAGAGTGAAAGAAAAGGGCTTATGACCTTAATCTTTTCAACCCTAGGGCAATTAGAGATCGAGGTCAACGTCCCTACTCAATTTAGCTATTCAAGATTTACCAACTAGTGCAAGAGGCTAGTTGCCCGATACTAGGTCAAAGCAGCCAAAAACCCTAATTAGGGCAAAAGATGAACTCCAAGGCCCACTGTGGAGAGCTCCTTCAAGAGGAAGGTCTCCTCAAGCAAAATTGACAAGATGCCAATAAAAAGCCCAACTTACCTTGCCCAAAGTGCAAAAGCAACATCAAACAAGAAAATGGAGAGATCTTACCAACATCAACCAAGAAAGAGAGCAAGAGATACTTATTAGGTCCTTCCTTAGCCACGAGTTATTACAACCATTCTTAGAATCAACCTTGCAAGATAGCATAAACCCTAGAAAATTCATCGTTCACCCATTCACCTACAACTTTTTAATCTTTGATTTTCACATGCAAACTTTCCTTTGACTTGCATCAAAATTGGATTAGAGTTACCAACAATATCTAAATTAATCCCATAATCTTTAGCTAACTCAAGGCCAAGCAAGAGAGATTCATATTTAACAACATTATTAGTACCTGTTATCACACAAAGTGTAACTACCCACTAAAGGTATCTTATCCAGGACGGTAGAGGTGAGGTAGTGTTGAGGCCTGGAAATTCACAGGCAACAACAGCAAAGGATTCTCCCCAGTCAACGTTCCCAATTAGCCCGTGACTGTTTGGTGTAGGGAATCCGTCCGGTTTGCGGTCCGGCTACCGTAGGTCAAATAACAAAAGGTTTTACCGGTTGCGGCCCGGTCCACCGTATGTATTTTTGTATTTTTGACTTAAAGTATGATATGCAAGTGCCTACCTAAATGCAGATTTGATAAAGAATGCCGGGAGTATTCACAAAGTGATGCGCAGGTTCTTACCTCTCGTCTTAGAACTCGCAAGCATCTAAATCACATACATTTCAGAAGATAAATTACTAACTAAACTATCTCTAGAGAGCTAGATATTAATTCATGAGTAATACAACACTGTCCACGTGTTATGGCAAATCACAGATAGTTGTTCTTATGACCAAACATATAAACATGAATAAAAGTATACATGATAAGATAACTCATCAATAGTTAAAAAGTCCCATTACTCATAGTGGAAAAACATCACAGAATGCACTGGAGAACATTCAGACAAGAACATAGGTTCAGAAAGTTAGAACATCCTCACAGTTAATGAAACACAGTCGAAAACGAAATAGTTCCCATTCAACATCGTTCATTTAATCACATTGAGACATTCCACGTAGCACTTTCTCCAACAGGTAAAATTTGCAATTTCTGGTTGTAAAACGAAATAGTTCCTCTTACAAGCGATAGTTTACAAGTTTTCTCTAGGGGAAAAAGCCCCTGCAAGTTCTAACTTTCAAATATTTAAACTAAACAGTTAACTGCTTCGGCTGCCCCCCAAACGGGTGACCTTTCGGCTCCCTCAAACGCTTAATATCCCTATTTTTATCTTTTTTGTGTGCACTCATGATCTGCTTAGTAACTGACATATCTTTCAGGTCTGCGCCTTTGTCGCTATTGATTTTGCCTTCTACTTCACTTGCCCTCCTTGCGATCCTGCCGGTTTCGGTTCAGCCTTTTGTCAAAACTGCCCAGCTCCCTTCTGCCACGATAGTTTGAACAGTCACTTGAGTCCACCTGCAATTAAACGACGTGCATCATTCATTGGGACTGCATTCTCAATAACGTCAAATTATATCAACCAAAACGGCTAAGCATCAAGAGAGGCCATGTACTGCATTACTGTTATGAGCACTTTAACAAGTGCCAGCACTACTATCTTGTCTATACACGAGTTCGAAAACCTCACCAACGACGGAAAAGAAAACTCATCGGCAGGGTAGACTTATTTAAAGCAGCATAAGCGGGTCTTAACAGGCGACGGGCACCACGAAACCATTTAAGCCTATCGAAGTCGGAAGATTTATAACCTAAAATGCGGGCGGGAAAGCTTCTAGTCGGAAATCGGAAAGACATCGACGTCGAAAGACAAGTGATTTGTACAGCCGCAACGGCGGAAGGAAAAAGACTATAGACACGCGACTGAAAACCACTTACATTTCGGGTACTTAGCCGCTTTGGGAGCCGCAACGGCGGAAGATAAACACACAACCGCCTTCGATCAAAACATACTTTGACGCCCGATCAATTAAAATGCTAAGTGTTTGAAACATCTTTTTAAAATTTAGCAACGATCGAAAACCCTGTCTTACCTCCGAAACAGCGGCTTTCCAAAGAACAATTGGTCCGATTCATTTTTTACTAGCGAAAAGAAAACAAAACAGACCCCAAAATCCGCGACCCACAACCATTACAAATATAAGCAATTTCTGAAAACAGGATGAAAGTTAATCTTCAAAATAATCCGAAACTAAAGCATGACCCAAAAATTCGTGGACCCAAACGATTCAAAGCAACATTAAAATCATGAGGGGGACCAAAATTTGAAAAAATTTGGGGAAAACAGTTGCAGCTACAACAGGTAGCTAACTAGTGAGACCGCAAGGGCCTCGTCCACTAAGATGAAGGGTAGTTGTCACACTAAACGAGGTCTTGTCGCTTTAGATCAATCCGAAGAATGACCAAGGGGGAGACCCTACTAGCCTAATAGGGCTAGCGTACCTACTCAAGACACTCCTAGGGTTAAGCAATGAATGAAAGAGGAAAGATAATTAGTGGATAAGTCTAGATCTATGGAATAGATGTGGTATAGAAATTAGGGCAAAGTTGGGGAGGCTTAGCAAATAGGGAAAATAACCCAACTTGATCGGAAAAGTACCACAAAGTTTATTGACGTAGATCTAGAGAGATCTAGCCACACACAAAAAAAACCTAAAGGGACCCACCTAGGGATTACGCAAAAGTAGACACAGTGGACCCAAAAAGGTAGATTGAGGCAAGGGGTGACTAGATCTGGACGCTTAAAGGATAGATATGTGAGAATTAAGTGGGTTCAAGCATACCCAACTGATATATCTGAAGATTTGGCCACCCACCCAAAGGGAGTGCCCCCATCTAAAGAGACTAGTGCTAGATCCTGAGGCAAATGGAGTCGATTTCATTAAATTCGATATCTAGGGTTTATTCAACAATCTACAAGTGGATTTTGATGGTCATCATAAAAAACTCACCGGATCTATCACATCTACAAAACTAGGGTTTTAAAATGAGGGTTTGTTAGTGCCAAATTGGATTAAGCCCCAGAAAAATAAAACAAATCAAAATGTACCTGGAAATACTTGCTACTAACCTTGTATGATGATGATCTTGCCTCTCCGATCAATTACGAGCGTCTTTCATGTCTCTCCAAGTGAAATTGCTATCCCTTCAAGATGCCAAGCGCTCCCTCCTCCTGCAAAAGAGATCTACAATGTAAGAATCGATTTGCAAAAAGAGAGATGAAATGATGGAGAAAATGAATCAAAGAACATCAAGATGGCCCCAAGACACAATAAAGATACTCCCTGAATCAATAGCGACTTGAGAGAATGCTATGGAGCTCAGTCACAATAGCGCCCCTACCCAAATCGCTTCCTTCACCAAATGGACGACACCCTGCAAAAAGTAATAGAAATGCATAGATCCGCAAGAATGCTAGAGAGAATAAGACTTTCCAATCTTCACACAAGACATTCGAGAAAGCTTCCAAGGGTTTTGCAAAAATATTTTATTATTCCAAGAGCTCAAGAGCCAAAAGTCCCTTTACAAATGAAAGGGAATCTCAATATATAGATCTCTCAAGTACATAAAACCTAGATCGAAGAGATCAAGGGTCACGATCAAAAGATAAAAACAATCTAATCAACGACTGAGATTAGCCGGATATATCATACACAGATCAACTCAATAATAGAAGGGGGGCGCACCACTAGAATTGCCCAATGAGGGGCCGCACCACACAAAATATGACAAATAACCACAAGGTAGCAAATGGTGGGGTTAGGAGCTTATAACATCCTTCACCATCATGTCCCCATGGCACAATAACAAGGTGTGGTGGCAAACAATATCAAGGAGTGATAAAAATCAATAAGGCGTCTCCCTAAAAAATACATCAAAACGCCCTCAATCTGAGAAAATCAAGCAAGTGTGGACCCCAGGTGGAGTGAAGATGTCAGATGATGAAGGTGACCCAAACACTGTGCCTCAGACCAATTCCATGCCATTTCGTTGCCTCATTTGCCCAAATCGATTTCCTCATTAGCCATTTGTTATCATCAAAATGTTGCCTCCGGAACATAAAACTACCAATATCTCACCGAGGACCGAAAACTGAAGCCAAATGACTGCACAGATGGGAATGGCACCATAGTAGTATGGTACAATCAATTAGATACACCCCAAGATTCCCTCTAGTGCCCTAGGAGATATCACTGTTATCTACACTATGTTTTATTTTTAATTTCCCAGGGAAAATCTGCTACAAAAGGGATAAAGGACCCATATATCTCCTATAACTGCCCGAAATTGAAAACCCTCTGCACTAATGGACTCAGAATGTCCAAAACAACTAGGAATGAGTACCCATACACCATATGTCCATCACAAAGGTACGTCAGAGGCCTCATCCATGTCTAAACAATAAAAATAATAAAGCATGTAAGTGTTGATAATCATAAAAATAATACAAGCCATCATAGTAAACCACCATATGAAGCATGAATATGTCTAATGGACACTGATAGACCATAAATAATCATCATCGACAACCATCGGTCTAAAACTCATCCCAGACCCTGCTCCTTGCTTGGTCAACACTGGGTTGACCAGGTCAAGAGAGATCAAATGATGACCCCAATGCTAAACTCAGATACTGCAAGGTACAAATGGACATGCATGCTCAACTATCTATGCTAATAGTGAGACTCAAGTACAAATAGCTTTTGTTGGCGAGTATAAGCACAATATATATATATATATATATATATATATATATATATATATATACAATCTAAATCTAAATAATTAGTTGCTTTAAACAAGAATCTCCAGTGTATCCTCATTTATAGATTTAGCCATTTTGCTAGTCAAAGGTGAAGGTGAATGAAACCATGTAAGGCCAAGGGAAGACTCGACACTCAACACTATAATCATTTAGGCTAAAAGACAAATGAATCCACACAACACATAAGTTGGACTAGGTGAACATTAGGGAATGGCAATGTCTCACAAATGGGTGGAATGATGGGAAAGCTCCACTAGACTCTAGACAAACAACCTTTTAAACAATTTATTTGCACAGCAATATACACCAGTTAACCTCTAGAGGCAGGTGCCCTGGTAAGCCTTATGGGCTTCCAAAAAATGACAAAAACATGGCCTTTGGGGGACAGTCCTACCATGTTGCCCTGTGGGGGCAAATGAACCGTACATTATAGAATGAATGAGTGCTCATCCTCTAGCCATCAACTTTTAGAACATTTATTTCACTTTTTCACAAGGTAATAGCCAGCCTACAAGGAAGGTGCCTTAGAAAGCCTTCTGGGCTCCAGAAAATGACTAAGGCCTAGCCCCGCTGCCAGCGACCATCCATAGCCCCGACGGGTTTGCCTCATCCCGTTGCCCTTGTGGGGGAAAATGAGCCTTACATCATACAATGGATGAGTGCTCATCCTTTGGCCACTGACTGATTTATAATATTTATACTTTATTTGCAATAGTGTCTAAAGACACTCTTGTTTAGCTGGCAGGGCATCCATTTAGAATAACTTTAAGCTTTGATGCCTTAGTGTCTAAAGACACTCTTTGGGTAAGACTACTTGTGTTCAAGACCTAAAGGTAGACCATCCTTGTGATAAGAATCACATAAACCAACACCGAGACACAATTTAAACATGGGGACCTATTTCAACATAGAGGTGAAGGTGGGGGAAATCCTAGATGTCACTAGTCAAATTACAAATCAAGGTTAATCAACAACAAGGGAAAGCAACGAATGGACGAAGACAGTGAAGATGGTGCCAAAACTAGCAAGTCGTGTCCCTAAAGGGAAATGACTAAATCCATACTACAAGTAGGGTAAGGTCAATGAGTATACAAAGGAATCTCTTAGACATAACAATTAGATCATTTATACTTTAGATTCCAACTAAAACCAAAATAAAGTATCACCAACATACAACCACTATCAACTAAGTCTCGTTGCTAAAATAGACAACAGAGCAACATCAAAGTCCATATGCACAAATCCATAACATTGCCTAAGTCATATACCTGCACTGAATCTGAAACAAATCAGAGGATCACTGAAACAACTGCAGTTGCTACATATCATGGGCACTGTAATAATCTCTACTCTGGGTCGTGAAAAATGGCTAACTCGGTCATCGAATTTGGGGTCATGAGGCTCAATCATGGGCATAGAACTGGTCAATCAGGTATGCTCTAGATCAACTGAAAGTGGAAGATCATCATCTGTTGATCTCAAAGTAAAGGATTGGCTCAAAGAAATGCTCAGGAATAACAATAGCCCAGCTAATATATATGTGACAACGGTACCTTCAAATTCTAGGTGAAAAGAAAAACAATGACTATCAACATAAGGAGAAGCTTATACAATACCTGCACCCATACATGACTGATACTTGGCCTCGTCAAAGTTCATCCTACAAAAGTGATCAGCAACATTGGTGGTGAAGGTTGTATAAGACCTGATATTGTTTTAACTTTTGAAAGCAAATTATCTCATTCCCCGAATCTTCTAGGTCTTCTTTAGCATGTTTTTCTTCCGTAAGAGACTCTTCATCTTCTTGGTGTCCAAAACCTGTATCAATCTCTGAGAAGCATATGGATGAAGGTGTTGGTTGAGATCCACCCTAGGAGAGGGTAAACCTGGCTACTCAAAATTTGCAATAAAAACCTCCATATGCAACCCTATATCATCCTCAACGGTGAACAAGCATGGTTGAACCAATTTATAAAGTTCCTCATCAAAAATCAATCGTCCAAGGTGTTCAAAATTTACACTTCCCTCATTAGAAGAGTCATATATGGGATCTCCAACGAATTTCCAAATGATCCATATCCATATCAAAACCATAATGAGGAAAACGCACATTGTCATACAATGGAATCATCTTTAGTGGCAATGAGATCCTCAAGCCTGTCATCTTCGAAAAACATTTCTTCAAAAGCAAAAGGGAATGGAAGGCTCACCAAACCCTCATCACCATGCGGAGGACTAGGAGAGGCATCAATGATACATCCTTCAACCATATCCGTGGCACCCTCTTCAATTGACGACGATTCTTTGACAAGAGCTTCTTCATCATCTACTTTGTCTTCATAGATTTCTTTAAGAAAAATTTGTGCACGTTCTGCAACAATCTCTAAATGGAAATCCTCAAGGGCTTCTTCTTGGAAATGTTCACCTTCCTTGATCTGACTATCTTCACCATGGATTTCTTCTAGGACTTTCTCAAAGACTCGACCTTCAGCATGATCTTCTCCTGAACATAGTCTTCATGTATTCAACGTAGGGCACCCATTCTTCAAGCTCTTCTAGACACCAATGGTTACAAAATCTCTATCAATTCTGCAAGAGAAAATATTTTTCCTTTGTTAGGACTTCAAACCAAGCACGTGCTTTTCTCTCCAGGTGAAGCACAAATGATCTCATATAGACATCCACATTCCTAACATTGAGGTCTAAAGCTATTGTCATGAATTTGTCAACATAGTCCACAACATCATCATCATCCTCACAAAAATCATCCCAAAATGGCTCTAGCAACTTATTCAAATAACCTAGGATGTTCGAGCAATCAAGAGGAGCAAAATGTTCATCCATATCTGGAGGCCATACTATTTTTCCTTACTTTCAACTTCTTCAAGGAGGTCACCAAATCGTAACCTAAAATATTAATGTGTGGAATCACAAAGATGAGTTGTTCTTCCTAACTGACGGATGTGCTCAACTCTACACTCGACAATATCATCAATAGTTGAGGCTTCAATCTCGAAGTGCACTTCTTTGTTTGTAAATTACTTCAGTGGAGTCACCAGATAAGCCCTACAAAGGTTAGTCCTTAAAAATAATCTCATCAAAGTACTAACACAAAAACTTACCTCGACTTTCTTGCCATGAGAACAAAAACTTTGACCTGAGCAACACGCCTTTGAATGTTAGGCAACAATCTTCAAGTGTCCCCGGCAATGACGCCAAAAAAAGTTACCGCTCAAAATAGTGCCACGACCAAGGTCACAAATCATGGTGCAACGAGTGGCAAGCACAAGAGAAGCTAGAGCCCACTGTCACCACAGCTTGGCTTCTTAAACACTATAGGACAACTCCTAAGACCAAGGAGGAGTCCCTAAAACATGGTGAACGATAATTGCGATTCCCTAGTCAATACACAAACATGTTTCCCAAGAAACCTCTCGACGAAGATCAGTGCCTTATGGAGTTAAAGAGCTTTATCACACATCCCAAGAAATATAACATCAAATTGCTACTACTATTATAGGATTGCAGCAGAAAATATATCTCAAAAAACTTAATAAAAATCAATCATAACATTGTCATCCTTACCATATGAAGTGTACCTTGTATAGTAGGGTAGGGGGGGATGAACAATGGGATGAAGAAGAGACTTCTATATAGTTCTGACAACAGAATATCAGATCTAATAGTGTGCTCCCACTTAATACGTTCTCCAATGAACCTCCAAACCTCCAGGGGTCAAAACAGGCCTAGAAACCCTTTTTCAAGCCTTCAAACTTAACAGAAGTCCTTGATATACCTCTTGTACCTGCAATAACAAATCTGCAATACAAAACTCTAGCCTGCACAAATATTAAAATATCACGTAAATCAACCACTGGATGACGTCCTTCAAGATCCACCATTAATTCAACTAGAGCACATTGTTCTGTGGGAACAAAATTTCCAATGTCCAAGTTTTTTTTTATATATGTATTTTCTAACTTGTAAGGCTTTTCCAATATTATATTTTTGGGGATTTTTTGTAATAAGTGTACAAGAGAATGTTGATAGAAAAGAGTGAAAGAAAAGGGGTTAAAACCTTAGTCTTTTCAACACTAGGGTAATTAGAGATAGAGGTCAACATCCCTACTCAATTTGGCTATTCAATATTTACCAACTAGGACAAGAGGTTGGTAAACCGATACTAGGACGAAGTAGCCAAAAACCCTAATTAGGGCAAAAGATGAAATCCAAGGCACAAAGTGGAGAGCCCCTTCAAGACGAAGGTCTCCTCAAGCAAAACTGACAAGATGTTGATAAAAAACCCTAATATACCTTACCCAAGGTGCAAAAGCAACATCAAACAACAAAATGGAAAGATCTTACCAACATCAACCAAGAAAGAGAGCAAGAGATACTTCTTAGGTCCTTCCTTAGCCACGAGTTATTACAACCATTCTTAGGATCAACCTTGCAAGATAGCATAAATCCTAGAAAATTCACCATTCACCATTCATCACAAGCCAAAGACAAAGGTGTGCATCACTCAAAAGCTCCAATAGAATAAGATAAAAAGAAAAAAGTACATATTTGAACCCTTGCCCATATTTATAAATGAAAGTTCTAAACCTTATTTATATGAGGCTTCCTTGACTTAACTAAACTTTAGAGCCTACCTCACTAAAAAGTAAAATAATTACATTTTAGGGTTTGTCACCCATAAGCTGAGGGACTAAACCACAAAAATACTAAAAGCAAAGATAAAATGGTACAATTAGCTTCATCCAAGTGAAGTGATGAGTTGGGGGAGGATGGCGTGCCCCAACTAACCCCAACAACGTAGAAGATCCCTCAACGCCCTCCCATTTAGCAAGGCAACATTCTCTTGAAGAAGAAGACATCATGATGAAGTGTGCACATGTGTACTAAGTGGGGGGATCATACAATGGAGAATAAGATCCAAGTGGGCATAAAGGAGGTGTGCTAAACTGGGTATGACAACCCTTACACGCACAATCACCTTAGACATAAGATATTTTTTTATTAATGTCCAACAAATGACCACAAAAGTAGGTCAATGGGACTAAAGGATACATTCAGTATGAGTACAATGTGGGAGTGCAAACACAACTCCTAGAAAATGCCAAAACTAAGCTAAAATAAAGAAAGATACAAGCAATAAAATAGCCTCCTAAACATGTATATATCTGTATCAAAGGTACGAAATGCAGAAAAGCAAAAATGCAAATTACATAGTGAATTTGTCCAAGACTAAACAACTCAAACAACTCAGGATCCTCAAGATTCTGTTAGGGGAGGAAGATCGCGTGAGAGAGCTGAAGATAAGTCCAATGATGTCAAGATCTCCTGGGCCTGATGGTCGAGGGCAAGGGGGGCGAACAGGGCTCTTCAAAGTCGTTGAGGTGTCTGCGTGTATGATCTTGGGAGGGGAATAGAAGCGAGGAATACTCCTAGCATCCAAGGCCAAAAGAAAGAAACTTTGGATAGATCATTGGCAACTTCGGAACTAAGTCTCCCTAAGGGGGAGGCTGGGGCAGATCCGAGATCTCACTACACTATTGTCAGAGGTATTATGTGGCTTTACCTACTATTTGTTGCTCCGAACTGACAGGTCAACGCTAAAATAAGAGTCAATCGTCTTGGTCCTCTCAAGGAGGGGCAAGATGTGAAGTATCTGTGACCTATGGCTAAATATCCCCCTAATAAGGAGGGAAAGGTATCTCTGGTCCTACTACCAGAAGAAGGTGGAGAGGGATCTCCCTATGTCCTGTAGAGGTAGTGATATCATCCTTTAATCTCATAGTATAAAGGGCACCAAAATATGAGATGCGTCTTTATATCCAGATCCTATAGTTGGCAAATCTGGTAGATCCTATCAGATCGTGGTAGATGGTGGTCAGTCTCCATTGGAAGTTGGTGAGAACCGACCCAAAGCTATCCCAAGGGGATCTTGAGTGAGTGCATCCAATGCCTAGCGTGTATGGGGGATAAACAATAATGCCATCTTGCGCCTCCAAGAAGTGCTCAAGGTAGAAGGACATCTTCAGGCCCAAGCCCGTCAAGGGTGAAGTCCAAGTGACTTGAATGTATAATCTATAGATATCCTCTTTGATGGATTGGTTAAGAACCTGTCTAGGCGGCCAGAGATGGCTCGACGCGTCTAGGGAGAAACTAAACAGGGGAAGGCACTCTTGGGAGATGGCCACCGATTGGAGATGCCAAGATGCCTCTGAAAACCAACATAAGTAAGGCTAGGAGCCCCTAGACCATGTGTCCTAATGGGCTCATCCCAAGAAGCATCGAACACCAACCCAAGGCATAAATGGCCGAACAAGACATGGAACTTCCACCCATCAAGAGGCAGTCAACAATGCCACTAATCCAACACTTCCTGGAATGAAAACCAAGTAGACCTACAATGACCAACCATGGGTCTTGAGCCCCACTAGACCACCACAGATAGAGATGGCTCGACGCATCTAGGGAGAAACTAAATAGGGGAAGGCACTCCAGGGAGATGGTCATCAACTGAGATGCAGCGATGCCTCTGAAAAACAACATAAGTGTGGCTAGGAGCCCCTAGGCCATGTGTCCTAATGGGCCCATCCCAAGAAGCACCGAACACCAACCCAAGGCACAAATGGCCCAACAAGACAAGGGACTTCCGCCCATCAAAAGGCAATCAACAATGCCACTAAGCGAACACTTCCTAAAATGAAAACCAAGAGGACCTGCAATGACCAAAGCATGAGTCTTGAGCCCCACTAGGCCACCACTTTTACATTAACAAGCGCATACTTGGCCTTTTACAATGGCAAAAGACCCCTTCACTCTGGTATACCCCGAGAAGCATGCAAGAGACGATCTGAGCCGTAACAATATGCTTCATTCTCAAAATATGAAACTATCCTTTTGAGGAGAGATAGTTGTTTATGCAACACACATCATCAATTGCACACCTACACACGCAATCACCAATGTAACTCCTTATGAGTGGTTGCATCGGCAAAAGCCCTTTTTCACACTTTTGTATCATTGGATCAAGTGAATGGGTCCACCTACCTCATCAAAAGGAAATAGATATCACTAATCCATTATACTCCTTGCAGGGCTATAGTTGGATACAATGAGGCATTTCAAGGGTGTCATCTTTGTCCCTACCTCTCACTAGGTGATTCAAGATCATCATGTGATCTTTAATGAACCTTTTGTCAATCCACCAGAATCTCTTTCATCAGTGCTTGCCAATGATGATTCTAGTGATAGGTGCTCAGCATGTACATGTCTCTTCTCTTGCCTGATGGCTTGTTGATGATTCCCAGTTAGTTGTAGTGGACCTTTACCACATCTCCATCTCATGTTGGCCTACCTATATGTAGTCTTCTAAGTACTTCATCTATAGTTACAAGACAATCTACTAAGATCCCCTTCTTCAACTCATCCCTCCTCTCTCCCCAATGTATCTTTCAATACTACATCTTCAAATGTGGTCACTAAGACCATAGATGTGCAACCTAGTGATGCTTCTCCATCTAGTGATGCTCAAATCAATGATGGGACTTTCCATTTTGATGCACAATTGTTGGATGACGACGATGACAATGATCTTGCTCACTCATTGTTCTCATCTATACCTAAGTGGGTTGTTGCTACTCTTACCGATGTTGATTTTCTCGCATGTCCTTCCACATAACAGTTAGAGCTACCCCCATCTTGTGCACTTATTTCAACTAACTCTCCTCTTCCTAACAAATACCATTTTGCTCCAATGAAGGCTCTCTGTAGCACAATCAATCCCAATTAAGAT
>LPNX011110004.1:1266429-1300206 GCA_001517045.1 Pseudotsuga menziesii | reverse complement strand
ACATCTGAATTCAATGTAAACATTTGTGATTGATTGGGGACACCATTGATAAGACTGATGTACCTCTGCTAATGCTGATGTTACAAGTGTTGTTCACATTGTTTTATGACGAAAGAGTACTTGCAACTTATTGCTTTTACCTGCTTCCTATTGGCCATATGATCACTTTATTGTTATTCATTAGTACTATGGTTTATTTTTGGATTGTAGGGGCCATTTAGAGCCTCTTTGTTGATGTACTTTGGTTCAGAACCTCACAGATGTATTGCACTAGGTGCTATTTTGGATATTTGCACCCATATTTGCTATATATATGAGAAACTTTGCATATTTGTGTATTAATGGTTTGGATTCATATGTATGCACATGAATATATATGTTTTTTTACAAAATATGAATATTTTATGTATTTTTTAGTCAGCAGGTTTTTTACCCGGTTTTTTTCCGGTTCCGGTCCGGTTTCCGGTCCGGTTCACATTTTGGGCTTCGCAGGTTCGATGACCGGTCCGGTTCTGATAACATTGATTAAGATAGTGAAGGTTTTCTCCACCTATACTACGAGTTTTGAGGAACCCCAGAACAACATTAAGGGGGGTATTGTGATGATCTATTGTCATAATTTGTGGATGTAATGCCTTCTTTGTGGGCCCCCATTCAATGTGGGGGGGAGGGGGGGGTGTTGAGTTATGTCTTATCTTCACTTCAAGCCACATGTTGACTCTCTATTGGTGGCTTTATTGACCCTACATTTGGATAATTAACCCATATTTGACAAGGTAAACCTCGCCACTCTCTTGGGGCTAGTGCCCTAAACCCTAATGGAGGTGTAAATACAATAGCATAGATCCATCTTAATTATAGTTCTACCAAGCGTCAAGAGGGATCAAATCCCTTGAGGTGCAAACCCCTTTTAGAGTGCTAAACTTGAGGAAAGGTTTGCACCTCGACGCTTGGTAGAACCATGAATCTATGCTAGATCTATGCTAGTGGCTAGTGACTTCTTTTAGTGTGAAGCCAATAAGGGAAAAGCCTTGGAAGCATAGAAACGTTGAACCATATTCTTTGTTCAAAACATTCCAAACTTGTCCCAGGGCATTATACACATCCAAGTGTGGTTTCTTGTACAAATTATTTCACAGGAGTCTTGTTTTGTACTGAAATATAATTTTTTATATTTACTTCATAGTACACTTTCTAGCATAGTTAACATTACAATTAGAAGAGTCCACCATGCCATTGGATTGATGCAATCCAGATATGAATGACCACTTTTATTTTAAGATTGTATTGACTTTATTGATATATAGATGCGTAAAATGTTTTGTTGTGAATTGTCCAATAACTAACACACGCACACACACATATAAATTTGTATTCATTTATATGTAGACATAATTTAAGAATAAATAAATCAGAAATTGTTCGGGTACACAGGGTACTCCCAAAAGACCGAACACCAAGAGCAGCCACTCACACAAACAGATCACAGATCGACACACCGATGTTTTGACGTGGTTAAAACCCTCAAGAAAGAAACATTCCACAACCCCAGCCAAATAGCTACTTGAGGCAGTTTATTATGCAAAAAAAAAAGTTACAAATAAGCTTCTCATAATATATCAACTAGCCAATGACCCTCCATGCTCTTTAAATAGAGATCATGGACCAATCGGGTGTTAAGCCACGGATCAAGGGTAGGTATGATCTAAGAGAAGTTGAACCGTCGGATCACTCTATGTCTAGAACATATCGTGACCGTCGAATTAAATATTTACAAATGCATACTAAAGAAACACACATTACCTAACGGATATATTACACAAGTTGATCTTAACTAACTCCTAAGTGTCTAAATAGGATTTACAAAAGTGACACTATTAGGAGAAGGAAGGAAACATTAAAGCCTATCCCCCTTAATGACACATTCCTAAACTCCTAACATAGATCAAAGTTTAGAAAACTTAGCTTCTGTAAGAGACTTGGTGAAGATGTCTGCAACTTGAACCACTGTAGAGCAAAAGAGCACTTCAAGAACACGATCATGAACAAGGTAACTAATGAAGTGCATATGTAGCTCAATGTGTTTGTTGCATTGATGTAGAAATCGATCCTTGGCAAGCTTGATGGCACTTTGATTATCGCACCAAAGTGAAGTAGGTTGCTATTGCTCGAATTTAAACTCTGAAAGGATTTGTCGAAGCCATAAAGCTTCCTAACCGGCATTAACAGCGGCTCAATATTTTGCTTCTGCTAAAGAAAGAGCTAGAGCTTGTTGTTTCTTACAAGCCCAAGTGACAGGTACAGATCCCAGACTGAAAACATAACCTGCAATAGACTTTCGATCATCAGGATCGTCGGCCCAATCTGAATCAGTGAAACCAACCAACAAAGGTTTCCCCCCTGTACTGTAATGAATCCCCAACTGAATTGCACCTCGAATATATCGAAATATTCTTTTTGTTGCTTTCTAGTGACTTTCATGAGGTGTTTGCATATAATGGGCAACACAACCAACAGCAAAGGAAAGGTCGGGACAGGAATGAGTCAAGTATAAGAGACTCCCAACAAGCTGACGATACAAGGTGGCATCTACTTCAAGTGAAGTACAAGTGGCAGAAAATTTGACTCCAGACTGGAAGGGAGAAGGGGCTGGTTTACAATATTCCATGTGAAAGCGACGAAGGTCACAAGCATACTTAGACTGGGAAAGAAAGATTCCTTCTTTGGTTTGCAAGACTTGGAGACCAAGAAAATAATGCAAATGTCCTAAGTCTGACATTTCAAAATTTTGCTTAAGACTAGATTTCACATGGGTTAAAAGCTTAGGGTCACTACCAGTAAGGATAAGATTATCAACATAAAGAACAAGTATGATGAGATGGTTTCCTTCTTTCTTGGTATAGACATTGGGGTCAGAATGGCATCTAGAAAAACCAGTGTCAAATAGAAAGTTATCCATTTTGGCATACCAAGCTCTAGAAGCTTGCTTAAGGCCATATAAGGATTTCTTAAGGCGACAAACAAAGCTAGAGTTATTCTGAACATATTTAGGAGGTTGTTCCATGAAAATTTCAACCTGTAAATCACCATGTAAGAATGCAAACTTGACATCCATTTGATGGACTTTCCAGTTATGTAAGGCTGCAAGGGAAAGAACAAGGCGGATGGAGTTCATTTTTGCGACAGGAGCAAAGGTTTCATTGTAGTCAATCCCTTCAAATTGAGAAAAACCTTTGGCAACTAACATTGCCTTAAGTCTTTCAACACTTCCATCTGATGCATACTTAGTTCTATAGACCCATTTACATCTGACAAGTTTTCTTCCTTTTGGAAGAGGTACAAGATCTCAAGTATCATTCGCCATTAAGGAACGATATTCTTCATCCATAGCTGCATCCCAATCTGGATTTCCTGAGGCTTCTGCAAAAATTTCTAGATCATGATCCTCTAAAACTTGAGCCAAAAGAGAAGAGGCTCGCTGAAACTGAGAACCTGTTCGACGTTAATCTCTAGGATCATCGACAAGATCACCAACTACTTCACATGTTGAACGGACCCATCGAGGAAGCAATTGTGTTGGTGCAACTAGAGGAACATGAGCAGTCAGAGGTGGATTTTCATCCTCACTGTCATCATGAGAAATTGTAGTTGGAAACCTGTCAAGGAAGTTGGAAGTAGAAGAAGGCACAATCGTTGAATTAGGCTCACAGGCCAAAGATGGCACAATCTTCGAGTTAGGCTCGCAGGCCAAGAGATTTTCATCAAATTTAACATCTTTTCTAATGATTATATCATGAGAATGTGGTTGAAGATGTCTATAACCTTTTACATCTTCAAAATATCCAACAAATATGCACTTTTCACTTTTAAGGTGCAATGCTTTCCGTTTTTCATCCGGAATGTGAGCCCATGCTTCACTACCAAACACACAGAAGTGACTTAAATCTGGTTTAATTTACTCCATGCTTCCTTCGATGTTATACCTTGTAAAGCTTTAGTGGGGGTGCAATTAACTATGTAATTTGCACAATTTATGGCTTTAGCCCAAAATTGAAGACTTAATCCTTTAGATTGGATAATACAATTAGCCATTTTTTTTAAAGTGCAGTTCTTCCGTTCGGCTACACCATTTTGTTGTGGTGTATATGGAACAGTGTGTTGTTGTTGGATTCCTTGTTCAGTGCAAAAAGTAGTGAACTTTTTGTTAACATATTCTCCTCCATTGTCGGATCTTAACTTAATGATTTGATGACCAGATTGTTTTTCAACAAGGGCCTTGTAGGGCAAGAATATGTTAAATACTTCGCTCTTAAGTTTTAGAAAATAAACCCAAGTGCGTCTGGAATAATCATCAATGAAAGTTAAGAAATATTTGAAACCAGAAAAAAAAACAGATGGAAGAGGACCACACAAGTCACTATGCACAAGCTCCAAGGGAACCGAGGCGTGCCAAGAGGCACGTTTGTCAAAACTGTCCCAATGATGTTTTTCGAGTACACAACCGGAACAAACACCATGCCTGCAAGATACCATCGGAAGACCTGTCACCATATTGTCTTTACATAGTTGTTGCAATGAGCGATAATTTAAGTGACCAAATCACTCATGCCAAAGTTTGTTCAAGTTATCACTATGAGCAACAAAAACTGAAGGAAAATGTGATGACCCAAAGTTGTTTGTACAACCTGGTAATATCATCAACGATTCTGGTAGCTAGGACATGTTGAGGATCTTTAAAATCCTTAGATTACAACTTGGTGAGGTGTAAACGTTACAGTTTTACCTTCACCAAAATGAGTGATTTGATAGACTGACAACAAATTGCAGAAAATTCTGGGAACACATAGTACAGCACTAAAATGACCATTTTCTACTGGAACTGTTCCAGATCCTACAACACTTAGAGATCCATCATCACCAACAAATATTTGTTTGGTGTTAGATTCATGCATAGTAGAAAAGATGGCTTGATCCTAAGCCATATGATAAGATGCTCCAAAATCAATGAGCCATTCGTTTTGAGTAGAAGAAGATGCAGTATAAGAATAACCAGAAGCACAAAGTGCATGTCCATGAGAGGTAGATTCTGAAGACGAATGTAGGCTGATGTGGTGCTTCTTCATTGCTGCTTCCAAGACTGCCATCTTCTTGAAACACTTAGATTCATCATGATTATCTTTCCCGCAATAGTTGCAATGACGCTCAGTCTTCTTTCCTTTTGGCTCAAATCCTTTCTCAGTTTTTAAAGGAGTTGACTGAGAGGGTTTGGGACCCTAGTTTGGCTTATTATTGCGAAAGTTTTGTTTCTTGGGAGGCTTGGACTTTTCTTTATGTTGGGACAATAAGGCTTTCCCATATGTATCTACATTGCTGATCATTCCAAAATGGATGAACTTATCTTGCTCTCTAATCAAGGAATCACAAAACGATTCAAGACTAGGCTCTTGATAGCTAGCTGCATTCAAGGATTCTTTCATGGAGTAAAATGTATATACAAAAACAGAATATGCAGGTCCAAGTTTGGAAAGAATGTGATAAATGCATTGTTTGTCTTCTCTCTTAATCTTGCATTCTTCACATAAAAGTCTAAGAGTTTTGTACTTAGATAAATAATCTTCAATTCATGAAAAATCACTTGGATTTAAAGAAATCAACTCATTCTCAAGTTGATGACCTCGAATTTCATTGTGTTTACCAAACACAGGTTCCAATTTTTTCCAAGTTGTATCAGGTTCATCAATTTCAGATATGTGGAATCGCAAATCAATAAAGATTGACATCCCAATCAATCCACGAGCTTCATCACATCTATTTGCCAATTTCATTTTCTTATCATCATCAGTGGGTTATGTTTCTTTCCCTGAGGTAGTTCTGAAAAATCCTCTACTTCGTAGAACATCTTCCATACGAGATGATTTCCATGAAAAATAGTTGGAACTGGTAAGTAGAATATCACAAAGGGCAGCCATACTGTAAAATAATGGCTGAAAAAACAGAAATCAACTGTCTAGATGAAAAGAGCTCGAAAAATCGAGTGGTTTCAAAAAAAACGACACTGAAAACTGATTCTAAAAGAGGAAGTTATGCTTGACCAAATAAAAAGTTGAAGATGTCCCCAATAGTGGCGTGGCAGATAGAGAATGACCAACTAAAAAAAGAACCCCCCTCTTCCCAAGATGAACCTTTGACAATCACTTTACAAGAATGTTGCTTTAAGTGAATCACTTTTGTAAAATAAGTGATTTTCACTTTTACAATGATGTTACTTTTAAATAGTGCAACAAAAAAGACTTAATTGACTCACTTTTTATTTTATTTTATTTTTAATTTAAGTGAGATGCACTTTTACAATAAAGTAACTTAAAATTAGGAATTGCATACACTATTAAAAAAGTAACTTAATAAGACTTGAACTTAAGACCTATTAAGGAATAAAGCAACTTTGAACCAAGTGAGCTAAGATTAAAAGGTACGTAAAAAAAGGGAATGAGGAAGGGGGCCTTTTTTTTTTACTCTTCTCTCTCGGTCTCCATGCTTGCTTCTTTTCCTGCAAATCACACCACAAACCAAAACGAAAAAAAAACTTTTCCACACTTTGGGGTTAGATCTCGTTAACTTTCCCGGAAAGTCTACTTAGCTTTCCACACTTTGGGGTTAGACTCCGTTGGGGACTTTGGGACTTAAGAGCCGTACCCTAAACGTACCCGTCAAAATTGGGGACTTCTCAAGAACGTCCCTCGACCAATCGAGGACTCCTGGATGTCCCTCAACTTACACAATTAAAAATTAAAAAAAAACAAAAAAATTAAAAATTTTAATTAAAAACTCAACCTAAATCTCTCCCTATTCCTCTAACCTGCAACCCCCTCCCATTCTCTCTACTCTATCCTACGTTTCTAACCTACACTCCAACTCACTGCACCCACATAACCCTATGGTTTACCCATCACTCCAACACTCTAACACCTGCATAATCCTCTGCAGAATGGTTCTACCCATCAGTTTGCGTGGTTCTACCCGTCTATAGTCTCATGCACAACTCCCCTATTTATGGCTCCCCTTCCTGCAATCCCACATGCATCCCTCTCAGCTTGAAGAGCCCAGTTCGCAGCCCCTTCTCAAGTCTATGGCTCTCGGCACATGCTCAAGATACAAGTTCATGGCTCAACACAGGCTCACACTCACAATGAGTTTGCCTCTTCTCAGCCACAACACGCTGTAGAGCACAGGTATTTCATATTTGATATCTTACATTTTATTTTTATTTTTTTTGGTAAAAATCTAACACATGCCATTATAGTTTTATAAAATGTAATTTAGTAGATTTACAAATGTCATTACAAATATAAATTTATTTGTTATTTAAATTTCGAAATGATTCATCTTTCATGTATACAATGTTGTAAATTTTTGTTACTGTTTTGACTTTCAAGTTTTAAGTTATTGTTTAATAGTTAGCTTAGAAGTTATAACTATTAAAAGTTTTCAGTTTTAGATCTTAGGCATGTATCTTGAGTCTTTACTATTACGTTTTGATAATGGACAATGATGATTGGACAATACTTTATATTTCCTTCTGTAATTATATGTATATATATATAATTGTTGTCCCCAACCTGCCATCTCCTGAAAAATTGGGGGTGCGCTCTAACCATCCCGGAAACTCGTCACCGTGTCCGCGCGTCCCCGAGGCCAGTGCAACATAGGTGCTTGGGTATTACAGCAATCTCACTTGTATACATCATTTCAACTGTTGTTTCTTTTCTGTTCCATTTTTCACTTGACTAGGTTAGAATTTATTGAAGAGTTCATCTTAGATTCACTATTTTATGATCTCAACAATAAGGTTATCTAGAGATTGAATTTCCCCTATATGAATTCGGAAAACAATGAGCTATCTGGTTCCCAAATTTGATGAATGCAGCATCCAACAGAGGAACACGGGAAAACAGAATTCAATTAGTGAAAGCAAGTAGCACAATGAGTATTGACGATTGCAAGTCAGAGAAGTGGGCACTATCTCTGAGCATGCAAGTAAGAGAAGTGGGCACTATCTCTTAGTATTCAAGGTGGTCTTCAATGCACTAGAAAATCAGGGAAAACAGAATACTCAATCGAGCATAAAGAGCAAATAAGCAAAGTCCTGTGATTAAATGTGCAGTGTTCATAAATGATCCAAAAAGGACATTTTACAATATAACTATCTAGGAACAACTAAGAAAGGCTCACAGTAATATTTTGGCCTAACTCCAAATCTATAAAGTCAAGTACTAGTCATTTACTTAATACAAAAGAAGCTTACAACCAAGCATAAAAGCTGGAACACTTTCTGTTGAATGTAACATTAAAAAAATCATTGATTTTTGCACAATTATTAAATGATTATACAAAACGCATGCATTGCGTCATATTGAAAGAATGATATCGACTGCACTAACCTGTAAAACAGCAAATCACAACAATTACCATCAAAAACAGAAAGAGGAATCCATCAGGTTGTGGTCCAGAGGTTACGAAGGGGCATTTCCCATGCAAACCACTCAAGTTCAAATTCTAGCAGGCGTAGATCTCTAGTATGCACATTGGTCAAGTTGGAAACTCCCGACGTGAAAGTGGGCTGCAAAAAATGCAGGTAATTGGTTTCACAGCTCCGGGTTGATAAAAAAAGTATTTACCCAAGCCAAGCAAAAACGAAAGAAACATGCTCACTAGCTTCTGCCCTCTTTGTTTTACAAAGTAAACACACGAAAATTAAAGGTTGTGTCTACAAATAGAAATCTGGAATAACAGGTGTTTGTGGAGCCACTTGCAGGGGGGTATCTGCTCTTTGTCAATTCTGATACTTTGAATGACAATGATTTTCTTTTTTAGAATGTCCTCTTAGATGCCTTTCCGAATGTCCATCCTTGTCTGAATTCAAATCACAAAGGGTTGTGTCTACAAAAGGAAATCTGGAATAACAGGTGTTTGTGGAGCCACTTGCAGGGGGCTATCTGCTCTTTGTCGATTCCGATGCTTTGAATGACGATGATTGTCTGTTTTAGAATGTCCTCCTGCATGCCTTTCAGAATGTCCATCCTTCTCCTCCTTCTCATGCTTTGAATGTTTGTGCCTGCTGGAACTCTGCTTTTCAGTTCTCTTTCTTTCTGTGCCATCAGTATGCCCCTCTGGAACTGAAACATTAATGGACCTATTGTCCACATTTACCTCTTTCCTATCCTCTCTCCTGGAAGAAGTCTCAGAGTGCCGTCCTGATCGGTGATGCTGTTCAGCAGAGGTAGCATTAGATAGTTTTTCCTGACCTCTACCAGACCCTACTGAATGCTTATTTTTATTGCTAGAAAGAGCTTCTTTGATGGCAGTAGAAATATAAGTTTCTTTCAAATCCTTTGCCTGCTTGGCGGCTGACACTGGTTCCTCATCTCCCTCATCCAATCTTATCACTACAGGTCGTGCTTTAGTCCGCTGCGGTTTTGTGGCCAGAAAAGACTGCTCTGCAAGTTTCAAAATATCTTTGTTTACATCAGAAGCTGCAGAAGGGACCTCGAGTTGAGGTGGAGGATAGTCATCAGTTTTTGTTTCAGCTTTCCCTGTAGGTAGATAGAATACACCATGTCGCTGTCGATGTTGAGCTAAAAGTGAAGTTGATTCCCCAATTGGTAGTGACTCTTCTTTAGTGTGCTGACTAAACACAGGAGCATCATCCCACTCTCTGTGCTGAGGGATAGGCCACTCCCCCTTTCCATCATCTATAACATGCTCATCGCCTAGAATTTTGACCAAGTCATCAAGATTCTCCTTGAGGACAAGACCATCTGGTAATGGTACTCTTCCTTGTGCAAGCACAGAAACAGGACTAAGCTCTCGCACAAAAATACTGTTCATGTATGTGATAATCTGGGCAGCCTCAGAATCTTGGTTAATCCTTACATCTTGAATTTCTTCAGGATTTTGTTTTTCCACCAGACATCCTGGAACGTCTTCCAGTGCTGATATAAGACCAAGTATATTGCATGCCCTCTCCTGCACCTCCACATCTTCGCTTTCTGAAAGGGGGCTGACATTCAGTTTGATTAGGTCAATAGCATGGTCAAGTGTAGAATAGGAATCAAGTTCTTTTCCTGAATTGACAGATAAACTTCCTTGCACTTCTGATATGGCAAACTCTTCACTATCCATAATCATATCCGCTCTTGCTGTCCTAGGAAGTTCAAGATTTGATCTTGGGTTGAAAGGTTCTTCGTCTTCAATATCTACCAAGCTTCTCTCATTTTCATATTCTGCATTTGCTGGCCTGCTTCTTTGAAGCCCAGTACTTGAAGCCTCCTCTTCCTTCAGGCCCCCAATGCCAATTTCTCCCTTTAAACTGGACAGCCCAGATACAGCCTGTTGCAAGGATTTCTTAGGCTTTAAGTCCACCCCTTCCATTGGAGACTCAATTACCAAGGAAAGAAGATGAGCTTCCTGCACTCCCCCAGAATCTTTCACAGCAGATTCAGATACAAAAGGATTGCTTTTCTTCATATATGAATAATAGCAGAATACAAAAACTTTGAGTAAAGAATGGAGATAAACACATCTCACAGATGGTGGCAAAAGATTTGTCCGAGGCTGCAGAAGAGCTTCTATAATCTCAAAAGGATTTTGTGAGTGCTCAACATATTCCCCTGCAATCCAGGCAGATGCAGACAGTACCGACTGGAGGAATGGATACTCAAGCAAGGCGGGATCAATAAGGAGACTACGAGCAACTTGCACAAGCTCCGACCTGACATCTTTAACCCTCATTCCAATATCTATAAGCTGCCTTTCCACTTCTTTACCATGCTGACAATGAGGGAGCCTACCAATGTCACCCAGAACAGAGACATACCAGCCAAAGTCAACAACCAACTCATACACATTCTTGCTGCAAGTTGAAAGAATAGCACCTAAGATTTCATTAGAAAAATCAGGATGCAATACTAGACTGTAATGCATCAAGACTCGTACAGTATCAACAAGGTTGTTCTCAGATATAATTCCCACAACAAGACGAAGAGCAGCCAATTGGATGCTGAGGTCTGGATCAATCAGCGCCTTGAGGATTACTTCTTTGTTTTCAGACACAGCCCATACATGCTTTGGCATAAGAGTGGCGAGTGCCTGCAGTCCGAGATACTTGAGATTAGGATCATCTTCCATCATCAAATCTTTCAATTTCGCCACAGCCAATCTAACTGCAGTTTCATAATCTGTCAACCCTGATATAACAGTCCGTATACACTCAAAAAGCAGCGACTTTGCCGCTGTTTTATGCATATGCTGGCAAAGGGGCTCCACGATCTTCTTCCCCAACCTAGGCTCCAGCGGCGCCAAGACCCCAAAAATTTTCACAATCTTAATAAGCATCCAATTGTTTGTAGAATCCACTAAAAGCCTGTAAAATTCAGGTGCGAGGGGTAAATAGGATTTTGGGTCTCTCGTGGCCAGTTCACAAAGCACGCCAACCGCAGCGCATGCTACTTGGGGATCGGAATCCTCCAAGTTCTCTACCAATCTCTTGAAAGAAACCCTTACAGCATCTGGGTATTTGTCAAAAACCCTCCGAAGCACTATGGTAGACTTCTTTTTCAACAAGGCCTTGCTGCTTCCCAACATGGTAAAAACCTCAGACATTAAATCCCGTGCAAGATCTGGGGTTGCAATACGAGATAAGCATTCTAAAGCCAAACTGGCTTCATACTCATTAGTACTTAATAAATCTTTTCTCAATTGATTGGTTATGAGTAGCAATACTTCTGTGTCCTCATGAAAGCTCTGGGATGCAGCTAAATACCCAATTTTCTTATGACAGAATCTGGGCATGCTCATGACCTCAACCACATGAAAAGCAGCCCATGACATGTCAAACCCCTGAAGCATATTCAGATATGTAAGCTTCTGTAATGCCACTGCCTTTGTGTGATGATCTGTTGATTTAATTTCCTTGTGGATTTCTTCCATTGCTTTGGTAAGATACCGAGATTCTCCTATCATTTGTACACGAAGACCCTTCACTAGGTCTTCTAGGGTTTTCTGGAAGAAGGACTCCATGATTGTGGATGCCATTGAATATAAGTATTTGTTTGGGTGATATCTTCTTTTGTAAATTTATATCAAATAATTGAATTTTCAAAGCTGAAACGCTAATCTAGTAATGCAGATCTGCAGAAGATGCTATACAGTAAAACCTGGAGAAGACTGAAATCTGTGAAGGGCCCGGTGCTCCGGGATCGCGCCGAAGAGCTGAATGAATGAACGACTGTACTGATACAAACCGACAAAGCAAATATGTCAAATCCTCCGAAGTGATGAGACGGGGTGTGCGATTAAACCAGCATGGATTCATGTAAAAGGATCTAGATGAAATATTTCAAATATTTTAGGGGTTAAAATTTTTTAAGTGGAAGTGTTAGATTTATTAAACAATATCTATTTTGATCTGTCAAGCTTAAACATTGAAATGGTGAAGAAATGTGTAATTCAATCTTTATGGTTTTAGTTTATTTAATTTATATTATTTTATGTTTATGTAATTCTAAATAATTTAAATTTAATTTAAGATGAAATGTTTTTAATAATATTTTATTATTTTTTATAAAAAACATATGTTAACTCTAAGATTAGTACTGAATGAGTTACACATCTCTCCCATACTGGACTGTAGAGTGCACTTCTTCGATATAACTAAATGAATAATTATCATTAAGCTTTTATAGAATTTGGTTGTCCATTGCTCATTGGTGATGTCTCATAAAATTTGATGTGGTGTGACTCGCGGAATTTGGTTGTCAATTTTTTTTATCAATGACGGTAACTAAGAGCCGAATTTGGCGTTCAGGTTTTAATTCTCTTTGTTGAGCTTGTTTCACTTCACTTCGGTGTATTACATCGTGTAAAGATAAGCTATTTGTTGTGCTTTTTAATTGGGGATCTTAAACTCACTATTTTTTTTTCGTTTTTGTTTTATTGAAGTTATACGTCTTTTCTTTGAATGGTACAAAGTTGTGGACATTTTAATAAAATTTATTGACTATCTTTTAATTCTCTAAATCATATTTTTATTATTGTGACATATAGTGATGGCTCTAACTTTACTTTGTCCACGCATTTTTTTTTGGGGGTGAGGTTAATGTTCAGCATAGTCTTAGAAGTTTAATATTAACTTGAATTTTCAAATAAATTATTTATGTAGTTTGTGATTTGTTCTATCTGGCTGACATCCAACCTTGAGACATAGAGTGTGTGGTGGTAAAGAGTATTAGCCTCTCTGAGCCTTGGTACTTGTGTGGATAATTCTAGGCATGTGGAGTTAGTAACTAGGTTATATCATTGTGTATGGAGAATTTGATCCCATGTTATTGATTCACAATAACTACAACCATAGGAGTTTATATCAAGTTCATTTAAACTCGATGACCATATATGTTGTTGAAAGTACAGCTTCGGGAGTCATTCCCATGAGACTTGTGTTGTATTAAGTCTAGAATCTATGTCATATTAGGTTCAGATCTTCTCCATGGAATTTATGTTGTATTGAGTTCACTAACTTATGTTGTATTAAGTTAAAGAGCTTATTTTGTATTAAGTTGGGACCTTGTCCTATTCGGGAGAGATGCTTGTATTTGGATCTTATGTTGTATTAAGATCATGACCTTATGTTGTATTAAGGTCAGAAACTTGTGTCGTATCAAGTCAAATGATTCCCACAGACAGTACCCTATGTAATATCTCAATTTTGACCCCATTGAATTAAATTTGTACATGATGTAAATGCGATTATTAAATCGTGGTGAAGAGCTCAAGGCCAAGGCCCCGCCATCGGAGATGGGGGCATGATTTCACAAGGAATAGGGAGGGAAATTATTCAAACCCTTGAGCCAATAGTGTAAAGCCATATGTCAATGGGAGAACCCATAAAACTCTCAACTACCCATTTTATCTTATGCACCCAATCATTTATTTATTCCAGAAATTGGTTGGGGCAGTTAATGCATTGGGAATGGAAGAGTATGGTAGCCAAAATTCGTATTGGGGAAGCTGTCATTTTTTTTAAACATATCTTTGCTTATGGGGCAAGTTATCACCCAAAAATTGGTGCCCATTCCATTCCTCATTCATGTTTTTCTCTTCCTCACGCAACTGGAGATAGTTGGGGCGTTTCCCTCACGTTTTTCCTATAATTTTCTCATTTCTCCATGGCTGGAAGTCCGTTTTTGTGTTGCACATTGGATGGGTGAAGAGATACACGATTTGGGGGTTTGTAGAGGTCGTTTTTGCTCTTGTAATGTCCAAGAACGTTTGTTGAAATCGATTTTCTATCCCAGGGTTGTTTTCCCTTGTACCGATTCATTTTTTGGTTTCTAGGACATTTTTCTTCATACCCAGCACATGTGTTGTTGTTATGTGCATCCTTGTTTTGGTCTTTAAGACTTAGGAGTGGAAGACGCACAAAATTGTCTTGATAAACATAGTGAAGAGAGGAACCTCACAAAAAGATCAAGAGGGGCTGGCTATTCTTCTATGCACACCCTAAAGAGCACTGGAAGGGAAGGTATGGCCTGAAGGACTATGTAGCAGTGAAGGGAATACTTCCTTGTGTTGGGTGTGTATGTATTGTGGAGGCCAAGATAGATAGATCTTGTGCAGGTGTCCATGGCTCTGTGGATGAGCTCACTAGCTTAGCAATTATTCATTTCCACTGCCTTAGCAGCTTGATAAACCCAACTGTGGATTGGCTTGGATGAACCTTGTTGAGTATTTGGTTATGTGTGAGCTTGTTGTTCCCTAGTTCCTTGTGGAAATCATGCCCAAATCGGGGGTGGAAGTTGTGCTAAGAGATTGGTGAGCACAACTAGCCTATGGTTGGGTGTAACATTGCAGTGACATAGCTAGTTGCGGGACAACTCATTTTCAAGATAAGTGCTCTATTGAATTTAATGCTGCAATGTGTTTATTTAATGAATTATCTTGAACATATTGAATGCTTGAAATGTATTTGCTTATGTTGTATTATGCATCTTCTTATGTATTTTTACTTCAATGCATTATTGTTTATGTTCATGGGGCTAGATCCCCGGTTTGATAAGCAGAGCAGTCCAGTCACATCCTCTCTTTCGACGAGTAGAGGGGAGGGGACGTGACATCATATGAGATGGTTCTCCTTAACTGGAGATGGAATTGTGTTGTATCAAGTCTGGAACTTATGTTGTATTAATTTCAGGGTATTGTGTTGTATCAAGACCACATGAGTTATGTTGTATTAAGTCTCGAGGATATACTATATGATGTATGGCTAGTCATGGTCATCGGGAGCTACAAGTCTCCTTTAGGGATTAGCTACCCCTACAATGACTTACTTTAGCATATGACTATATGACCCAGGGTAATACATACGATCATAGGTTCAGAACAATTCTTATGAGTATGATATGATCTAGATGATTAATTAATTAAACACATGTGGACCATGTAGAATTAATTAATGATAAACAAGATAAGCATAGAGATAGAGAGAGAATTCGAATTGCCCATGTATGCCTCCAAGTGAACTCGAATTAGTAAGACATCAGTTGCCTTAGACAGACCTTGTTAAGTGGATGGTTGAACACGCGAACCCCAAAGACTACTCTTTTGATGACCAGGCTCATACCCAAATAACCTATTTTCAACCAGAAGTATTTTTCAGAGCATACGCCATGAACCCACCTCAACAATTGTTGAATAAGCAATTCCTTAAAGCCTCTGCCACACAGTATAATTTCAAGGATATGATGAAGTCATGGATGGATAACCCTGCATAATTCATCCCCAAGCCAGATAAAGCACACCCTATCTCCTCGTTCAGAGAGTCATTTTCCCTATTGACGACAATGTTATGCAGACTCTACGACCTACCAAATTGCACAGTGTTCAAGGTAGAATGGGTGCCCCTCGCACATCATATCCTTACTACAAGGGAGTCCTTCAATTGGGCTCAAATTTTTTTGGTTATGTTGAAGAAGTCAATTGAGAAGTACCATACGAATCCAGCCTCCATGAAGCCTATGTTTTATCTATCAGCCTATGTGATGGATGTATTATGTGTGTCATTTCCTATCCTAGCCACCGGATGGAATTGGACCAGAGTTTCACCACCTGTTCATATCTATTACTTGACATTGTGGGAAGATAACTTTGTCCCACTTGTTTATGACATGTCTCACCATTTCATTGGGTCAGTATATCAAAGAATTTTTAAAGGAGATGCCCCAACCTTTTCTGACACAGCAAGGGCACTGATCTCCACCATGGGAGATTGGTATGTTGGGGAATATTTTTCTTACATCAGGATTTGGGGAAGCAACACTGTACATCTGCTCCCAAGGATAGTTCGAGACAAGATGGTGCTGGAAGATATTTCCTTTCAGACTGTGGTGGTTGGAGTGTTTCCTAAGCCCACTTCAACAAAGAGAAAAGGGTGGCCAAAGTCCCCCCTCAGCCTTGGATCGTTGGTGATCCATAATTCCACACATGCAGGCACTTTGGGGAAGAATATAGTTACTTTGAAACTTGGTGAAGCCCCTAAAAGAATGCATGACCCAAAGTCATTCCTCGCCAATCATTTTACCCAGGAGCACATGAAGATTGACTACTCACATCAAAATAACCCCGATGATTCAATATATCAAGGGGCAAAAGACTTCTCAGAATTTGTAGCCAGGATTACTTCTCCTGATGAAAAAGGTTATGTTTTCCAATACCAGCAAGAATTGAAGACTAAGGTGCTTCATTACAAGAAAATGGAACTCACGGTAGAAGAGAAAACACAAAAACAACTAGTTGAGAAGGAAGCTCAAAAATCGTAGGTTGCTTCTTCTTCAAGGACAAGTGAGAAAGTTGATGACCATGGAATCGTTGTCATTGAACATCCTCAGCAACCATGAACCTCATCCACCTTTGATTCATTAATCAGATCTACAGAAATGAAGAGGAACTTGGAGTTGATGAGCTCAGTGATGGAGGCCCAAGCAGTAGTATCTGAACCTCATCCAAAGAGGCAAAGAACTAAGCAACCACCACCACAGGTTCAACCACTTCCACGGGTCCACCCCCCTCCACAACCTCATTCACGAGTAGCACAAACTGAAGTCCATGAAATTGAGAGTGATCCAAAAGAAGAAAACTTCCCCTCCACTTACTCCTGCCCAATAATAGTTCCTACCATTTTTCCATATGTTGTTTCAACAACCCAGGCAACTGGGGATCCCTTTGATATTTTGATTCATGCTCATTCTTTTTCTGAGATTCACATCTCTCAAATTCTTATTCCCAGTACTGGTACATCTGATGTATCATTACCCATGTCTATTGCCATTCCTTTGTTCAACTTTACCCATTTCTTCAATAGCTTTTGAATTACCTATTGTTTCCACCCAACTGACATCTTCACAAACCCATTCATCATCTTCACAACTTGATAGCCCTTATGTTCCCACTATCTATTTCCAACCCTTTACTTCTATTTCCATTTCCACTCCTTTACCCTCGGCCTCTCATACCTCTACACCTTCCAATGCCATTCCCAAAATCACTATGCCAATCCCCGCCCCTAACATTCCTCAACCTACCCCTCTAGTCACAGTATATGAAGGAGCTATTGCAACAACTGAGGAAGTGGTAGACTTCGGTGATGATGCAGAGGTTTCCCTTGGGGAATACTTCCAGAGCCAGACAGAAAATGTTGTTGCAAAGAAAGGATCTAAGAGATCCAAGGAAGGAACTATCAAGTTGGGCTGAGTCCCTAATCAAGTCATATGGAAGAGAGATTCCATGAATGTCAAGCAGGAGGTCTTAGAGATTCCAGCTTCTATGGGAGCCTTTCCAGGTGCCAACTATGACTCAGTTTCCTCACTTAACTAGTAATTTGAAATAAAAGAACAAAAGCTACAAAAAATCAAACAAGAGCAGACTTGGGAGATAGCAAGACATCACACTGAGATACAAGAATTGAATAATGATTATGAAGACCAAATAAAGCAACTGCAAGAAAAAAAATGAGCTCCTCAAGAGAAAACTTGAAGAATCGCAGGGGATGAATCTAAAACATGTGGAAACTATTACATTCCTTGAGCGGCAGTTGAAAGACTTCCAGTTTGTATCAGTTGAATATTCTTTTTCCAAATTCACAGAAGATGAGTTTAGAGACTTGGCTTCCTGAATTCAGGATGACCTTTGCAAGGTTATGGTTGGTGTGTTTGAAGGATTGAATGAAATGCAAGAGACCTATAATGCCTTCGAACTCTAATCCGACCTCCTATATGATCACAACCAGAGGAGGAAGGAAGCAACAAAGGCCTATGATAATATGGTGGACTGGAAGAGATACATCAAAGACAGACCTGAAGATGTGCTAGTCCTGGACAAAATCAAACTCAGAAGGATCAATATTCCCCTAGAGTCATGGGAAAATGTATGTGAGTATATAGAGTCCACCACTCATGATGGACAGGTGGCATGTAAGAAGAGGTGGTTTGCATCAGAAAACTTGTTAAGTTTTACAGACTTACCACTTATGGATCCGATTGAGGATGGCATGCCTTCGAAAATGAAGCTGGAGCATGTAACATCCCCGACCCTCCGACCGGCGAAGAGGACGCTACAGTGTCCTTAACATCCGGGGAAACCACCCCATGAACATGAACATACATAAAACCGAAATGCTTGAACATAAAACATGCTAAGATGCATAATCATGCACATACACAGTGGAAGCAAACATACATTCATTAATTCAACATGTTCATCATAATTTATTAACAGTAAATATGATTGTAGAAGTAAAATAAACAAGATTACTTATCTTATAAAGAACTCGTCCTGCAACCAGCTACGTTGCTGCAACGTTCCACCCAACCATAGGCCAGTGTGCTCCTTAATCTCTCAGCAACACTACCACCCTCGAGCTGGGCATGATTCCCCAAGGAATAAGGAACAAACATGCTTACACATAGCCAAGGATACACAAAACACAACCAAGCCAACACAGTTGGGTTTATCAGGCCATCCAGGAGCTGGGAAAGGCTAAAAGCTAAGCTGGTGAGCTCATTATAGAGCTAGGGACACCTACACCAGAATTAGCCTAACTTCTAAGACACCCACACACACCCAACACAAGGAATCAGTCCCTTCTCTGCTACACAGTCCCTCAGGCCCTGACCTCCCTTCCAGTGCTATTCAGGGGTTGTGGAGAAGAAAGCCATCCCTCTAGCTCTGTCTGTGTGGTTCCCAAACACACTAGGTTTGTCAAGCAAACCAAGCCCTCATCCCTACTCCAACACAGTCCGAAGACCAACCAATGCATACACACAGCCAAACAAGCTATTCACCGCTTGGACAGGGGAAATCAATTCCTAAGTCGTTCTTGGCCCTATCATGGCCAAAACGACTCAATAGTAATATACAACAGCTCCAAGACATGAAATGAAATCATAGCAAACGAACAACGCGGGGAAACTACCGCCCCGATCGAACAATGGAGTGACGGGAAAATTACACAGTCTGGAAGTCGGTATGGAAACACATACACACAGCAGCAAAATCGTGAATCACCCTTCACAGGGAAATCATGGTGACAGAAAATGGCTCTTCGGCTTGTTGCGTGAGAAATACAACCAGCAATCCCAATCGGTGCGTGAGGATGAGCCGACAATGGAGAGAATGGCGTAGTGGAGAGAATGGAGAATCCACCTGGAGTGATGGTGGTGGTGGTTTCCTTGCCAACGTGAGGGTCAACCTGCTGGTGGAGTGTGCATGTGGGCAAGGACTGACAGTCCTGCCACACTCCACTCCCCAACCATAACTACCCCAACTAACAGTAGAACTTTTTAATGGTGGTAGTTGGATAAGACAAGGGAAAGTGAGCAAGTCAAAAGGGTTTAACAACTGACACATGGATTTTCCCCATAGGTTCAAAGTTTAATAATTCCCCCTCCTTATCCTTAGGAAAATCATGCCCTTTTCATCATGGTTGCATTGACATAGTTGGTTGGGGTTCATTTTAATTAAAGTGCATATTTACATGATGCCGAAACTAATATGTGTCGTATATCACGATATACCATCGGCAATGATTTCAATCGCCGAACATAACACAACCAAATCGATGGTGGGGCTTTTGCCTTTAGCCCCACACCACGATTAATTACAATATATACATCATATATATTTAATGCAAATGGGGTCAAAATCGGGGTGTTACAGAGCAGATCGAAAGGGATTTTTCAGAAGCTAAGGAGCGGATTCAAAAGGTTGATCACCTGCATCTAGCTGAGATCAAGGAGTGGATTGAATCTTCACTAAATTCATAGATGAAAATCAACCTCTTTCTTTGATAGTGGGAGAAAGTTAAGAAAAGGGAGATTGAATCCCTGGTTTGCAAGGCCCATTTACAACTTGAATTTGCTATATAAAGATATGGCTGATTTGTTAGATGCCTTTTCCAAGTGGCAATATGCCCTTGGTAAATCTTGAAAATCAAAATTTTGTAATCCCCATACCTTTGGAGGACTTTCTTTTGTAAGTTTTTGTAATAATTATTTAAAGAGATGGGATATCTCATCATAGGGATCCAATCAGAGACAAAGCTCGTGAGAGTGACACTAAAGGACTATAAGAGAAAGAACCACGAAGGACACACCAAAGATACTCTGTAATTTTTGCAGGATTGTAATTTCTTACATTTTTAATAAAATTCACAAAGTTTCTTGTGTCATCTTTTGATTATTCATTGAATGTCTTTAATAAATTTTGGTTAATCTTTTGTTGTCTAAGAACTTGATTACATGTTGCTTGATTATTAAACACATAAATTTCTGTATTGATTTCTCACTACAAAGTTATTGTGTTATTTATGCATTAAGTAAATTTCTTTATTTAATCCATATGCCATTAATTGCAACTAATGAACAATCACCTCTGCAAAGGTTGATTTTTCAATTAGTATTACTCTGCTAGAACAATTGTGCATTTAATGTCTTTAGATAAACCAATTCAATTTTAATTGTTTTAGTTTTATTTGAAGTTGGGAAAGAACGAATTTAATTTATATCTCTATAAGTAGAAAATTTCTATATGTCATCAATTACAGATCTAAATGTTCTATTACAAATCATTCACATACACCTTTTTCAATTTACTTAGTTCACAGATACCTCATCTTCCACAGAGGAAGAACATATGCACTTGGATCTGACCATCTTCTGCTAGTGGAGGCCTTATATCCATAGGAGTTAGTCATCCCAAACAACTTGGGGATAAAACTGTCTCTGCGTGGGATTGTTTGAAGCCCTTCAGGTTGGACCTTCTCCTCCTATTGATTGCCTTGTAGTTTTCCAGCAACTGCAGCCCCGTGCCATCAATAGAGACTTGGAATTCGAACCCATATTGGCCCTTCATCTAGCCATTCTCAATCCATGTCAATAAGGGGTGACCACCACTTTAGCATCAAGGAGGTTGACCCAAAATACCAATTCCTTTTCAAAACCCACTGAACATCAGATCCACACTCCATTATGAAGGAAAACCATGCTTTGGATGGGGCTTGAACAATGGGGATATACCCATGATTCTTTCCCTAATTTTCCTCCACCCATTTCGTCAATGTATTTGTCTTAAATTTACACCCTCTGACTCTTCCCGCAATAGCTTTTTCTGCCATTTTTTTTAACCAAAACGATTAATTTTTTATTTATTGATTTATAAAGAATAGATTGGGCTTTCACCCAATTACAATTTGTTTCGAAAAAATTCAATTCTTTACATCCAAAACATCTTTTGTCATGGAATGGGATGCATTAAACAAGATTCTTCATTCACACTTAACATTCGTGGAGGAAGAAGGCAACCCTGATTTGCTTTGAAATTTGCCAGCTTATTCAAATCACGAAGAATGTGGTAAGAGGTAACTTAGTCACAGTCAATCAAAATGAAATGCACCCTTTGTATGGTCACATTCAGACTAAGGTTATTCAATATTGAATCAGAGTTTAAATTTTTTATGATGATTTCAGAGTCTCCAAAAATTTGCAAGTTGTTATGACGTGCTTCCTTTGCAAGTTGACAAGCTTTCAAAAGAGCAAATAATTCAGCCTGGTTATTTGTAGTTTGTCATACTCCCTAGCTGAAACTTGTTTCTAGCTTTCTACCTGGATAGAAAATCAAGCCCCCTGCCCTAGCCTTCCCTGGGTTTCCTTTTAACGCTACATCAAAGAATATTGAGGCTTTATTTTTGAATTGCCACCAATCTGAAAATTCCTTTTCTGAAAGCCTGACTTGCCAAAATGGTTTAATAACAGGCCTACTTAAACCCATCTATATTTTATCCACTGGCTTCGAACCAAGCCAATTGTGTTCAACTTCTAATTTAGTTCCATCTATTTGAAGGTTTCCTACTGCTTCCAAAAGAAATGCCTTAGCTTTTGATGCTACAATTTCTGGTTTCGATATTTTGCTATTAAAGATCGAATCATTTCTAGCCAACCAAATTTTCCACCAAATAAATTTTGGAAAGGCTTGCCAAAATTTTCTCCATGCATGACTGGAAGGAAGAGCACCAGGATACCTTGGCTGCCAAATTTTAAAAAGAGTAACATGTGCAACATTTAAAGGAAAACAAGAGTAAGGTGACCCACACATAACAAGTGCCCAGACTTTTTGAGCAAAACCGCATTCAACAAAAATATGAGCTGAAGACTCAGTAGCTTAATGACAGAAGCAACATCTAAATGGTCTGAAAAACCTTTTTTTAACAAGTTTTCTCTAGTTAAGAGTTTCTGATGCATAATAGTCTAGATGAAGAAATTAATTTTTGGAATGTTGGGAATATTCCACACCATCTTCCAAAATGTTGCGTTGTGGGAGCCAGAAGAGGTCGTTGAGCATGTTTGTGATGAATACTGAAACTATTTGAAACCGTTAGCAGCAGAGTAAAAACCAAAAAATCCCTAGCCCCACATGTCTTTGCAAGTACAGTGAATTGGAGCCATTCCAGACAGCCTGTCTAACAACGATTTTTGTTGAGGAGAGAAGTTGGGGAGGTCGCGTTTTGACATTGTGGGAAGGGACCATGCGTTCCAATTTCCATTTGCATTCCATGAAGTTATATCAACCAGTCTGTAAATTCCTTTATTCATCAGCCAGTTCTTAATCTCAATAATAGAAAAATAAGAATTTAAAGGAGCATGTCCATTAATTTTGTCATCCCATAGAAAGGTCTGTTTGCCATTGCTTGGTATTCGATAAAGATGTTGACGAAAAATTTGAGGCCTTTCTTGCATAAATTCTAGATAATGGAGCCTTTAGGGGTATTTGACACTTGAATATTTCTTAGTGTTTCTCCATGAAGGTATTTTTTCCATAAAAGGTGACTCACCGGATGCTTTTTATTAGAAAACAACTGCCATAACAATTTGCCTCCCATTGCTATATTAGACAATCCTGGGTCTTTGATTTGCAATCCTCCTTCAAGAACCGGTCTTTTTACAATTTCCCATTTAACCAGATGCATGCGATTCTGATTTCCTTTCCCACCTCTCCAAAGGAAGTCTTTGATAAGTTTTGATATATGTTCCATAATTTATTTTGGCACTAGGAGTATAGAAGATTGGTAAATAGGAAGAGATGGGAGGACTGACTTGATCAAATTAACCTTTCCTGCCTTCGTAAGCCAGTGACCACCCCACGAAACAATTTTTGCTTTAATATTACTAATGATTTCCAGCCAGAGAGAAGGGTTATTTTGTCCCAAAGTTAATGGTAGACCCAAATATTTGACTTTATCCCAAGAAGCATATCCCTCAAAACTCAAGATCTGCAAAAAATTTTCAACTTTTGATTGATCTACATTCCATCTGAACACTGCACTCTTACGGTTGTTGATGAGTGCCCCTAAAATAATACAAAATTGATGCATAATTTCTGAGAAAACTTTTGCCATTTTTAAGGAATCCCCTCCCAAGAGCAAAGTGTCATCCACAAGGAGGGCATGGTTGATAGCTTTGACTCCTGCTGCTGAAGTTATGCCTAAAATGATCCCATCATTTTTTCCTGCTGTTAGCCTCCTGCTTAAAGAATCGGCCATAAGAATGTACAAAAATGACGACAAATGACAGCCCTGGCAAAGGCCCCTGGTAGCTTGAAAGAAGTTTGTTGGTCTACCATTTACTGATGGCGCTATCCAAGGTTTGTTAATGCAAGCTTTTATCAAATTTAAAAAGGCAGAGCTAAATCCAAAAGAATGGAGTACTGAGAAAAGAAAGGAATGCTTTACCCTGTCAAAGGCATTTGCCATATCAAGTTTGATAAGCATGCCCTTCTCCTTCCGATGAAAGATGGAATGCATAGCTTCTTGTACTTGAATAACATTGTCCAAAATATGTCGCCCTTTTACAAACCCTCCTTGAAGAGGAGAAATCAGTTTCCCAAGCAAAGGTTTAAGTATGTTTGCTAATAGTTTAGAAAATATTTTATAAGAAGCATTGTAAAGTGAAATAGGTCTGAATCTATCAAAGGAAGATGGATTATCTTCTTTAGGAATTAATGCAAGAAAGGTGGAATTTGTGCAACCACCCACTTTGGATTTAACCTGGAATGTTTTTATCATTAAGAGTAAATCTTTCATAATTAATGTCTAGCAAATGCGATAAAAATGAAAGGAGAAACCATCAGGGCCTGGAGCTTTATATGGCTCCATGGACCAGATAACATCAATAATTTCTTGCTCGGAAAAAGGCTTCATTAACTCATCATTTTGTTCCTCAACCACCAAACTAGGAATGTTGGACAAAAAATCAAAGGTAAAATATGAATTAGAGGAGCCATCTTCCCTGTATAGGTTCTGAAAATGAACTTCAGCCAATTGTTTGATTTGAGAAATTCCTTTTACCGCTTCACAGAACTGGGAGGAAAATTTCGATATATGATTTTGAGAAAGTCTTACTCTGCAATGCTTGTGGAAGAAGGAGGTATTCCGATCTCCAGCTTTCAACCAAGTACTTCGTGACTTTAATCTCCAGTATTCTTCTTCTCGCCTGAAAGCTTGAAAAGAATTGAACTGAGCTTTTTGCTCTTTTTCTACCAAGGTAGGAGTAATTTCTGATTCTTCCATTTCCAATTGGATTTTCTCCAATTTTTGAAGGGCTTCTTTCCTTTCACTGATTGGATTTTTTTGAGTGAGTTTGACCTAGTTCTTTAATGCAGCTTTGGTGTTTTTGAGCTTCCTCTCCCAAACAAAGTTCAGAGATCCCACAACTGGAAGGTCCCAATCCATAGTTACAGTACTCATAAATCCATCTCTGTCTTTCCACAGTGGACCGAATCGAAATGGAATGGGGCCAAGGTCCTCTTCATATTTGATCTGCAACAAAATTGGCTTATGGTCTGAGGTGATCTTAGGCAAGGTACCGGAGGAGATGACTTTTTTATCTAACAACAGAGGAATCTGCACCAGAAAACAATCTAATATGGCAAAGATATTAGCTGCTCCCAATCTGTTGTTTGACCGCGTGAACCTTCCTCCTTTTGGCTTAAAGTCGATCAGCTCCCACGTTAATACGATATTATCCACCAATTTTAGGATGGGATCTCTCCCATAAACACCACCAAAATTTTCTTTTGCATTCATTATTATATTTAAGTCACCAACAACTATTATATTTGAAAATGAATTAGCATCGAGAAAGGCTACCAGTGATCTCCAACAGTCTATTTTTCCCTGGGAATTGACATGCACATAAAGCTTAAAAAGGCAAATCGATTTCTGACTTGGAGTATGCTGAAGTTTTGAAAAGATCCAGTGCTGCGATGTGTGAGAGTTTTCTAGAGATTTTTTTTTCCTGTCCATAAGGTAGCAATTCCACCAGCAGTGCCTCTGGCACTCACCACCTTCCCTACATTCGTTTTCCATCTCTTACTACTAATGGATAGAAGACTATCCTTATCCATTTTTATCTCTTAGAGCATAAGAATGTCTAGAGAAGCCATTCTTATAAGGTCATTAACAGCTTCAACTTTTGAAGAATTGCCAAGCCCTTTGCAATTCCAAGAGACAATGTTCATTATTTGATGGAAGGGGTAGGGCCTCCTTTTGAAGGTCTAGCCCAGGTGTTCTTGCTGATTGACATCTCTATAGTTGCTTGACTTCCTTACATCTTAAGACATTCGACTTCTTCCTCCCGAATCGTCTTATGAGATTTTCGCCCTTTTTTGGATGACCTCTCAAGAGGATCTTCATCGGATGAGCCAGAATTGTCCATAGGTTTCTTTTTTTTGTCATTTCTGCATATGTAGGAGAATGTCCTTCCACATGAGTGTTGAGATCTGGTTCAACAGGGCCTTTGACTTCTTCACTTGTTTGAATTTGAGGTTGAGGGACTTCTCCCTCTTCAAGCACTGAGAGCACTTGTTCTTCTAGGATGCTCAATACTTCAAAATTGTTTTGAGATAATGGTTCCTTCATAGCTGCTCCATTTTCTTTCTATTTCTGATCGGAGGAATTGTTATTTGTCCTCAATTCTCCTCTTTGTCCCTTAACTTTATTCCCTTGCTTTGTTGAGCTAGTTTTTTGAACTTGAGTCCATTGATCTCTCTTTTTTTTTAACAGCTTCTTCCTCAACTTTTTTCTTGCAAGATCTGGCAAAATGTTGATAGCCATGACAAAATATGCACTTAAATGGCAGTTGTTCATAGTCTAGCTCTTGTACGTAAGACCAATCTGCTACTGTCAAATTAATAGCTTCAGGAAGCCTTACCTTCAAGTCCACTTCAACACATATTCTGCCACGGGTATATTGATCTCTTCGATCAACCCTATCAATATATTTCCCCAGAGTGTTTCCTATAGCTTCTAGAGATCCTGAATTCCAACAATGGAGAGGAATATGCAGCAACCTAACCCAAACAGGAACCGCAGAAGGGACATCTTAATTTAGATAAAATTCTAGAGTCCACTTGTTCAGGTAGAGCCCTTGAGGACCCATGAAATATGACCCGTTTCTAAAGATTAAATCTCTACTAGTTGAGTTTTCAAAGAGAAAAAGATAACATCCATTACCTATCAAATTGCTGCAAATGCCTTTTGAGATGAGAGGCTTCCAATTCCTTTGAACCCACCCTTCGATTGTCTTAGGGGAGGGCCATAGCCCAATGAACTAGCCAATGAGGCCCTGGTCAGCAATATTTAGGGATGATCGACATGTTTGATCCACTGGAATATTTACCGAGGGAATATTGTCAAGCTTCTAAACGAAAGATTGTTGGTTTTGGGTGAGTTTCTGCTTGCTGCTTGAAGCTGCTAGTCTCCTGAAGGCATTGAGGTCAGGGACGAGGGAGGAGCCCCTCCATCCGCCATGACCTCAAAACAAAGATGATCTTATAAGATCTCTAAATCCACCAAAATAAGCAGTCCTGCAATAAAATCAAGGCCAATAGAGGAACAAGAACACAAGGCACTCAATGTAGACAAACCCAGATGGAAAGTAAAAAATTCACCAGCGCTGAAAGAAATTTCCTCCTCTGATCAATTCACCAGGGAGAACGTTCTTGGAACGAAAATCAAGAAACAGGTTCTCTATAGCCCCGAGCACCAAAATAAAACGATTCACCAGGGAGAACATTCTTGGAACAAAAATCAAGAAACAGGTTCTCTGTAGCCCTAAGCACCAAAATAAAACAACAATAGCTCATCCAGCTCATATCTAAGATAGAGAAATCTCCACCAAAGACATGTTCCAGCCATAGCACCAAGATCAAGTCCTCCAAAACGAACTGAGAGCCGAATGAGCTTGAAGAAATTTTTAATCACTTTTAAGATCTTCTGCCATTTTCACTACTTGTTGTAGCTTAATTTCCATTCCAACCACAAATTGCCTCAATCTCCCCATATTCTTTATGAGTCGCTTCCCTTTTTTATGTCCCTGAATCTTAGGGTCAAATTCGACCTCCATGCCTACCTTTATACTGGTTGCATCCTCGAGAGCTTGAACATAAGCATTTTGTTGTGAGGAGATTGATTTATCCATTGAACCCTTGGGGTCATTCTCCAACTACTGGATCTAACCTTCAGACAAAGAGTCGATACTGCATTCGACTGAGTGAAGAATGCTTATGAGAGGAAAAGATGAATCTGGAAGCTCCAATAAGGAAATCACCACATATAGGTAAAAATTGAAAACCTGAACTACTTTAGACCCAAATGGGACTTTTAGGTGACTCCTAGACAAGAGGAACCAACAAACCCTCCTTATGGAAAAACTTGATCTAGACCCAAAACTGAAGCTTCTGGAGATAGAGGAGATGAGAAGAAAAGTGCTCCTTGAATGGTACCAGCCTCAAAACCCCAAAAAGACACTGATGATACTTGTTCTCGGCTTGAAAAAATCATCACCCCCATCTGCATACTAACAACTGGTGATTTCTAAATGAGGCTCGGATCCCGTTCATCATATGAGTAGTCCACTAGATCATCACCATACTCCATCCTTATCTACCATATCAAAACAACTACGGCTTACTATAAACTTCCCCTTGAACAAACACCAAACCCTAAAGATGACCGCAGAGCCTCCATCATGTCCCTTGTGTCCTAGATTAAGGATTCCTATTCTATTAATTAAGAATTTATGAAGTCGGTTCATTAATTAAAGGAAGAAAATATTTGCAAAGGAGAGTATGAAACTAATGAGTCAATTGAATAATTGAAAAAAACAAGATGAAAAGGTTGAGTAAGCATAATAAAGAATTATTAATGAGGTTAAGAATGTTAAAGGTGCCTACAAGAAGCAAAATTATGGATTACTTGCCAAGAAATGAGTAAAATTGTTCAAGAAGCCCTAATGCTAATGACATTAAAGAAGAAAAAATTACAAAAATGAATTATTATTTATTTTTATAAAGGGAAGGAAGACAAGAAAAAAAAAGATAACTAATAATACTTAGAAGTTGAATTACAACTTTAAGATGTGTGTCAAATATGTTGGTATTATATTAAAGGATAGCATAATCAAAGAGCAAGTGTAAACTATAGTGAATGCCATTATCGTTGAAAAGAAGGTTGATTATAACGGTTTGAAAATAAAGGAAAACCATCAAAGGTGGAACCTTATCAACATTCTCGTTACCAAGAAAGTTGTCAAGAAGGACAAGACTATTGATATCATCATTAACACATAAGAACATGGAAAAATCAATGATATTCATAGACTAGGGCATCACTAAAACATTATTCAATAAGATATTATCAAAGACCAACAACTACAACAAATTGGATAAGTTACAACAACAACACATGGAATCACAAGAAATAAAATTATACAACTACCAACTATCAAGGATTAAGATTGAAATTAATTGAATTTGGATGGATGGATCATCATCAATAGTAGCATGAAAGTATGGATATAAGGATACCCTATTACTTGGTTTCATCATATGTAATACCCTTAACAACAAAGCTTTGAGGACATAGTTTTTCAAAGCATGGTATTCTAATATGATCCCATGAGGGGCATATATGAGGTTTAATTGATACGTAACGTAGTAAATATATATGTGATAGGGATCAACCTAATAAAGGGTCCACATATGCAATGCGTGAGAAAAGGTATATATAGAGATCAACATTGTCATTATTAAAGAAAGACATGGTTTAGATATGGATGTATTGAGGTTCTTTGAAGGAGGTTCTCCTATTATACAAGGAGTTATCATGTAACCCATATCTATTATCTATTTTGAATTTGTGCTCCATGTTCACATCTTGTGTACATTGTGTGTACTCTAGTTCATTATGCTACATTAAGGATTTGGTACATAAGAATACCAACGAGGACAATACCTTTATATATATATACCATACAATAATATGCACATTGTATGATATATGTGTGTGTGTGTGTGTGTGTGTGTGCGTGCGTGTGTCATTCAATGCAAATGGTGGATTCCAAAACTAGTACACTATAATACACATGGAACACCGTATATGGGACATCTTGGAAAATTCTATGAACGAAAATCCCTGATGTGGGTTATGTGCCTTTGAACATACTATCTTTTGGAAAGTATGGTTCAACTAGGAAAGTTATATACACAATTTTGGAATCTTTAGAACAAAGATATCTCAATGATGCATTATGCTAACTACATTCTCATTTGGAGAGTATTTTTATTTATTTTGTCACGCATTTGACATGCCTAAGTTATGAAGCACTTATGTGATTTTATATTAAGCACACGAGTGCACTTATGTCATAATGGCATATTGAGTCCCAATTTGTACAAAAACCTTTGTTAAAAAACATTTGCAAATGATGAATTTTGAAAATCACCTCCACAAAAATATCTACTAAAACCTTGTTTTCTAGTAGTGAACTATTGAATACGAGAATCATTACATTAACAAGAGCATACTCGTCTTTGGTGATGTTATCTAGAAATAAAGATGGGATGTATTTCTTCCGTGTCACTTACAAGAAACCAAAAAGGGTCATTATAAAAAAATAAATTTCAAATGACCACAATTTATGATCCAATGGATGAAATACAGGGTGCAAAGTTTATCTTCTTTTTGGATACTATGAAATTCTATATAAATTTAATATTAGAAAAATACAATATTTTGAACTCATCAGGGACACAACCAATTTTATTTCATATTGTCCATTAAACTCTATAATGCACCAACAACCTTCTAAGAATTAATGCCTAAGGTGTTTGGTAAGTTTCTTCACATACTTATTATGGTAATTTTCATGATATTCTTATGTATACAAGGCTTGGAATTAGCACATGCAACACTTGGATTTTGTCTTGAACACTATCACAAGCCAAGACTTGGAAAATAGATCAAATGTGAATTTTCCAAGAAACAATTACCATATACTAATCACATCATCTCAACAACAAGGGTCGACATTTATACAATTAAGATTATACCCATCCAAATTGAAGACTAGACAAATTCCCTAGATAATAAAGAAAACCTTGTTGATTTTTTTGGCTTGGTTGGGTTTTATAAAAATGTTTGTCAAAAAATTCTGCTCTATTATAACCTTGTCTTGATTATAACCATCCAAAATAAAGATTAGATCACCCCTATAAATAATAATAATTAAAAAAATACATTTTATACTAATTGGGGTTTTGGAGAAGTTTTTCAAAACAAATCTTCTATATTATTCATTTTCTTACTAACCTCACCCAAAAGGGAACATTTCAGTGGCATATATATATAGACAAGAACGATTATATTTATAAAAATAGTGATGTAAGCATTGATAAAGAACCACAGAGTTTAGAGATGCCCTTAGGGAGCGACATTCAGCAAAAAAAAAACTTTCAATCCATACAGAGTTCGGATTGTTACAGTTTAGTGTTCTAAAGTAATAAGAGACTATCTGCTAGTTAAATACTATGCTTAGCTACGCTTATAAAGGCAAAAAAAAACAAAATTCAGAGAGTTCTTGGATCAATTTGAAATTCCCCCACAGCAGGAGGAGGAACCTGTAACTACTGAAGCCTCCAACTTCGCTACCTTGAGTTCCAGCTTCTCAAACTTGATTTCTAGATCTGCGAGCAGTCCAGTCATTGCATGTTCGCTTTGGTTGATTGAGTGGGAAAATTCCTTCCGTAACTGGACAATATCCTGATCAACTATCTCCAAATGATGCCCACCTTCAGAGTCCAACCTGTGCAGCAAGTGATTCATCCTTTTCACCTTCTTCTTGACGTCCCAAATGTCAGCCTCGACTGTCTAAACTGGAGTTGAGGATGCAGTTGATTTGGAGGATGTTTCCATGGAGACAAGGGTAACCTGAAAACCAATAGTCTCTGCTATTCCTTTGAAACTGCAAACAAACCAAAGCTGAGGAACACATGTTGTGCCACCACCCTGCTTATTAACGCATCCAAACTTCGTAATCATTTCACTCGAAGCTGCAAGACGGAATGCCACAAGCATCGCACGCAGAGGATGGGACATGGAGCAAGGAAAGTCTTGTTTACACACCTCATACAAGACTAAAAATTGAATCAAACATCTACTTTTAACCTTGGGACGTGCTGCATGCGTGAGACCACGTGCCAGCATCTAAAGCTGGATTATGCCATGAGACGAGGGGGTTTCTCCACATGGTGGGAGCTTGGTGTAGGCCCATAAGACTACAATCCAAGGAGCTAGGGGATTTGGAAATAGGAGCTAGTATCATTTATCACTAGAGTTCCTTTGTCGAGGCTAGAAGCATAATTCCTAGATTGGTCTGCTTTGAAGTTCAGCTTCCTTAAGACATGGATGTAATCAATTTTCCGAAAAGAGTTGGCTAGACTTTGGATTTTCCTGATCAATTATTGGATCTTCAACTGAGAGGGGAAAGAGTTGATCGAGAGAGCTTGGATGATTAGCCTTGAGTCTTCAACCACCGTGATTTCATTGATACCTTGATTTCTGGCTTGATGTAGGCCTTGCTAGAGGGCCAAGGATTCAAAAACGTTGTTTGATTCATGTCCTAGGCACCAAGAGTAAGTCATTTCCCGATTTCCATATGGGGTAATGAGAACCCCTCCCCCCCTACCGCACCTCAGTGGAAAAGAAAGAGATGGCTGACCCTGTCAAAGGCATTGGCCAGATCGATTTTGACCACCATTCCCTTGTCACCGTTCTTCAGGCTGGAATGTATAGCTTCCTGAACTAAAATGATGTTTTCCCAAATCTTCCTGCCTTTTACAAATCCTCCTTGGTTCTTCGGGATCAGTCTCGGAAGTATATGCTTGAGTCTGCTTGCCATGATCTTGGTGATGATTTTATAGCCTATGTTGCACAAAGATATAGGCCTGAACCTGTCAAAGAGCTTGGCTTCCTTTTCTTTGGGGATTAAGGCCAGGAATGCAGAATTGGTGCTTCCGCCAATTTTACTGCATCTCTGGGACTTCCGGACCATTTTAATTAAGTCTTTCTTGATGATGTTCCAGCACAGTTTTACAAACGTGGCATTAAAGCCATCCGGTCCCGGAGCCTTGTCTTCCTTCATTCCGTCAACAACTCTCTTAATCTCCTCCATCGAAATAGCCTGGGTAAGAGAGTCATTATCGCTGGCTTTGATGGAGCTGGGTATCAAGTTCAATATTTCAGCGTCCTCCTCAACTGGCTGGGCCGTGTAGAGTTCACTGAAGTATCTGGCAGCTTCAATTTTAATTTCATCATGGCTGGTTATAACCCGTTCCTGGATATGGATCTCTTTCACGTGGTTGAAATTGACTCTGGCTGCTGCCTGCTTATGAAAATATCTAGTGTTTTTATCCCCATCAACCAACCAATCACATCTGGCTTTTATCTTCCACCAGTTAGACTCGATTTTGCAGGCATGGTGAAGATTAGCATGTAAAACAGCTTCAGCGTGGAGATCCTCTGCAGTCACATCCTTGGCCTCCAGCGCAGCCTGGTGGGTCTCGAGCTCCTTTTCTGCTTGAAATTTTTGGTCTGAAGGAGAGGGGATGGTTTTGGCCCAGCGCTTAAGGCAATTTTTCAATCTTTTTAACTTTGTCTCCCAAACGTAGAAGGGAGAGCCATTGACCGGTAGGGACCACGAGTTGGTTACAATTTGGAGAAAGTCAGAGTGATTTGCCCATAGGGGATTAAACTTGAAGGGGATTGGTCCCCAATTCTTGATAACAGCCATCTCAAGGAGAATGGGCCTATGATCTGAGACTCCAAAGGACAGAATTTCTGAA
>LPNX011110004.1:1227734-1265728 GCA_001517045.1 Pseudotsuga menziesii | reverse complement strand
CCTCCTCCTCTTCCTCTTCCTCCGATCCAGTGTCTTCTTCTGAGTTCCCCAAGGTTTCTTCTGCAGTAACCGGGGCCTTTTCTTCCTCTTGATCCTTCAAATGTTGCGCTGATATTTCTGCTCCAGATTCTTTGTTCTCTTCATTGCTGGATTTCTCACCAGTTTCAGTAAGTTCTTCCCTTATTTCCAGCATTGCTTTAGTCTTGGTTGCTTCTACTGATCCTTCAAGATTAGTGGCCCTTGTATCACTGATCCCTTCACCTTTTTTAGGCCCCTTCCCGGATTGATGTTTGGATTTAGATCTAGACACCTTTTGCCATCCCTCTGCCTTGTCCTGCTGGTTCTCAGTTTTTTTTGGATAATTGCGGATAAAATGCCCATACTCATGGCACCCTCTGCACTTGAAGGGCAGCTGTTCATAATCAAGTTTTTGGAAGTGGGACCAGCTTTCCACGGTTAGCTTGATAGCTTCTGGGAGACCAGCTTCTAGGTCGACCTCAACGCAGATTCGGGCACAGGCGTATTGGTCTTTCGGGCTCGCCATATCTATGTAATTCCCCAACGCATTCCCTATGGCCTGGAGGGATTTAGGGTTCCAGCAATGCATTGGGAGATTGGGCAGCCTGACCCAAACTGGCACAGCTCTTGGCGTGTCGGCCTCAGGATCGAAGTCCGGCGTCCACCTGTTGAGGTAAAGACCTTGCGGCCCCATGAAGTAGGGCCCATTTCGGAAGATCAGCTCTTTATCACCCTTGGATTCGAAGTCGAAGAGGAAGAAGCCTCGCCCGACGGAGTAGGAAGCAACATTGCTGGTGATTAGGGGTCTCCAATTTCTTTGAACCCAACTGTCAGTTGTTTTGGGCGAAGGCCAGAGCCCCGTAAATTGGCCAATCAGGGCCCGATCGGCAAGGGAGAGAGCCACCCGGATGGTTTCCTCCGGAGGAAGGGCAACCTCCGGCACATCTTCAAGCCTTTTGACAAATTTCGGGGGTTCGGATTTGCCGGATCTCTTGTTGTAAGATGAGATTAGGCGATCGAATTCATCCAGCTGAGGAGCCTGGGACGGATCTTGATCCTCAGGGATCGGAGAGCCCATCTTAGCCCTCCAGCTTTGCCAGAGTGGCCACAGATAACGAGCACAATGCCTTCGTTGGCAGACCACCGTCCAGATCGGGATCTCACGCTCTCAGCACGAGCCCAGCTTCATCTGACAGCATGCAGGTCACGATCTTCCTCGTGCAGATCGCTCCAAGGATGACCAGCTCGTGCAGGTCGCAGTCTTCCAGCCTCACGCGCCTCCCAAAAAAATTTATTAGCTACGCTCCCAACAAGGTGGAATATTTGAATATTTTTACTTCAACTACACATAATATTCCATAAAGAAACTTAACAAGCTTAAAAAAATAAATTAGAAACTCCTTACATACATATTAATCTTAACCACTGCTAGCCTTTTTCCATCACACTTGATTCCTTGAGTGATTTGAAAATATTGTCACCAATTTAACCATTAGTCCATCATCGATAACAAATCTTTTCCGTTAACATGATCTTTAAATTGATAGTGCATTTTGTAATGTTATGTGATTAGCTTCACATTACTAAACAACTTTTATTATGAATTCAACTTACATAATCCATTGATATTAAGTGAAATATAAAGAAGATATTAAGAGAGACAATACCAACAAAATCACATCAAAACTTGAAAACGAAGTTCACCACACACCCTAGCTACATCTCCGAGTTCGCTCCCAATAGTGAGACCGCTCTCATTAATCTAAAAATGCTAAAATATACACAAAGAAAGGATTACAATGCCAATGCTGAAAACACCTTTCAGTTATGCAACTTAGTCTTAGAAACATAAATCACCACTGGATTCTATAGGATATTATGATACTTTTAAGTATAAACTCTGCTATACTTGGCTCAACAACAAGGGTTTTGTAAACACCTTTCATATCGACTACTCAAACTCAGAAACATAGGCCATGGTTGCATTCCTCTCAAAATTTTAAATATTTTGATTATAAAATTGACTAGATTCTCCATAGGTAGACAGAACCTCCCCTATACAAGGCTTGGAATTAACACATGCAACACTTGGATTTTGTCTTGAACACTATCACAACCCAAAACTTGGAAAAGAGTTCAATTATGAATTTTCCAAGAAACAATTAACATATATTAATCACATCATCTCAACAACAAGGGTCAACATATATACAATGAAGATTATACCCATCCAAAATGAAGACTAGACAAATTCCCTCGATAACAAAGAAAACCTTGCTGATTTTTTTTGGCTTGGTTGGGTTTTACAAAAATGTTTGTCAAAAAATTCTGCTCTATTCTAAGCTTGTCCCGGTTATAACCATCCAACATAAAGATTAGATCATTCCTATAGATAATAATAATTTAAAAAGCACATTTTGTATTAATTGGGGTTTTACAGAAGTTTTTCAAAACAAATCTTCTCTATTATTCATTTTTATTACTAACCTCACCCAAAAGGGAATATTTCAGTGGCATGAAGAAACTTAACAAGATTTTAAAAAAAATAGAAACTCCTTACATGCATATTAATCTTAACCACTCCTACCCTTTTTCCAACACACTTGACTCCTTGAGTGATTTGAAAATATTAAGCCACCAATTTAACCATTAGTCCATCATTGATAACAAATCTTTTCAATTAACATGATCTTTAAATTGACAATGCACTTCATAATATTATGTGATTAGATTCACATTACTAAACAACTTTTCTTATGAATTCAACTTGCATAATCCATTAATATTAGTGAAATATAAAGAAGAGATTAAGAGAGACAATACCAACAAAATCACATCAAAACTTGAAAATGAATTTCACCACACATGGTGGTTACATCTCCGAGTTCACTCCCAATAGTGAGACCACTCTCATTAATCTAAAAATGCTAAAATATACACAAAGAAAGGCTTACAATGTCAATGCTAGAAACACCTTTCAGTTATGCAACTTAGTCTTAGAAACACAAACCACCAGTAGATTCTACAGGAAATTATGATACTTTTATGTATAAAATTTGCTATACTTGGCTCAACAACAAGGGTTTTGTAAACACCTTTCACATCGACTACTCAGACTAAAACATAGAGGCCATGGTTGCATTCCTCTCAAAATTTTGAATCTTTTGATTATAAACTTTACTAGCTTCTCCACAGGTAGTCATGACCTCCCCTTAGCACAAATTCCATTATTGCATCATACCTTCTCTCCACATTGTCGGTCCATACTCCACCTTGGTATGCATTCCCATCTCAATATGCGTGCAGGGTTTAGAAAGGGTAAGGTCATCCCAACCTCCACCCAAACCCTACGATGATGTGGCTGATCAACACAAATATATTAATTCTCATTTACCACAATACGGGGCGCCCTTGGCATATTAATTAGGGCATTGACATGGTTGTGGGGAGGTCATGGGTTCAAATCCAATGGACCTTTCCAACGTATACATATTGTTAACGATAATATATATATATGGAATGGCTAGTTTGGAATTTTGGTGAACATGATATGAGTTGGCCAACCCCCTATGGGGCGCAATTTTTTGACCCCTAAGCTAATAGTGTCTTCTTGAAGGTGCCATGTGGAGCCATTTTATTGGGCCGTGTGTGCCCAGTCAATTTCCAACTAAGCATACGGTGCCACACATCTACTGCATCATCTTGCTACCAAAATACCCAGTCACCATATGGCCTGCCATGTGGCACCCTTTTGGTGGTGCCACATCACCCGTATGGAATTGTATAGATGCTACATCATTGTCACTTGTCCCTACCACATCATTCCACATCAACCTAACTGTACCTACCACATCATCATATGGATGCCATGTGTCACTTATGGACTGGTTCGACTGGGTTGTTGGTCTGGTTTACTGATGTAAATTAGAGCATATAATTTAATTGTCAATCCGGTGTTCGTAAAACTTAGAAGCACATCCAAAGTATATGGATTTAGATCTAAACTTAGTCTGAAGGAAATGAATCTAAAAGGTCTTGAACACCGTAGGTTTAAGAAGCAATAAACTCCCTTATAGGAGATAACATCATTAGATTCCTTAATAGCCATCAACATTTTACTCATCATCTATTCTAAATTTGGAATATTAAGAAGCATAAATAACAATAACATCTTAATGTTAAAGACAAAATTATATATTGAATTCTTTTACAAGAAATTAACTCACAATATATGCTAATGCTACAACAACTAAATGTGCATCCTAAAAATCATTAAAATGGTAATCTAGAACTAAAGTTTGAATCAAACGGTAATCTGATGAACATGAGTTCAATAGAAAGCTACAATAAAGAAAAGTGCAATTCATACCATAAGTACAAAGATGGAAAGAGAATGAATGTGTGGGCTTGGCAAAGGGGGCCCTCCAATGCTTTACTTGCACAATTGAACACAATGAGATTGTAAAGACTCTGATAACTACTGATAAACTACTCCAGCAACATGAATTAACACCATTCTGATCAAATGACTTGAGGTATTTATACAAAAGGTTTACAACCACAAATGCTAAAATTACTCCTGATCCAAGGATGAGATCCCATATTTTCTCTCAGAGGGTCGAATTCATCATTCGCATCCACAAAAATGGGTAAAATCCGAAGGAATCTCAAAATTGCCCAGATTTTATGCTAAAAATAGAGTTTTTCCTATACAAGTGGCATGGTTTGACCAATGTTGACCATACACCTATGAAGCTATTTTCATGAAGCTGATAGATATTTATCCATCCTTGGACATCAAGGATTTTTCCACATGTCTCAGATCGTGGCCAACTATCCTGCAAGTATACAAAGCTAGGAGCAATTACGGGAAGTTGTGAAATCTTGTAATTTCTATTAAAATTTTAATTTTAATGCTTTAAAATTGCAAAATTTAATTCATGAAAATAAGTGACAATTATATCTCATATGGTTAATTTTGAAGGCAATATGGACGAAATATCAGGAAGATGGATGGATTTTGAACGAAAAACATGTATTTTTATAACAAAAATAAACATCAAAACAATGACCAATATCTCTCCCAAGAGGAAGATCTTGCATGTCCTCGTGCACAAAAAGTGTCTTTGAACTGTTGTCAATGGGCCTCTGCCACCTCTGCTGTATCCATATTGGCTTGTGTTGTATGAAGAACTTTTAACTTCTGATGTTTTGTTTTGAATGCTTTCTTTTGCTGATACCATTTGCTTGCTTGTTTGGAAGTCAAAATGTTTTGAATTTGAAGTTTCTTATTCTTCTTCTTAAGTTTTTCATTTTCCTTCTTAAGATTCCCTTTAAGCAATTCTAATTCCTTTACTTTTTCTTTTAACTCCTTTATCTTCTTGTTTTTCTTTGAAAACCCCTTATTTTTCATCTCTCTTGTATCCTCTGTAGTTTGTTGGTCATAAGTAGAAAAAGTAGTATTCATTACTTCATTAATTTTCTCTTTTTCAGCTATTGAATTTTATTTTTCTTGCTCTTCCAAAGTTTGAATGTATGCATATTGAATTTGTTGTGATTCATCATCATGTTTTGCTATCTGTGCTTTTTGAACTTGTTGGTGTTTTCTTGATTTTCTCTCATATGTGGTGAAAATTTTGTCTTTTATTTGGAATTATTTTTCTATTTTCACCATATTTCTTGTTCTTATTCTCCCCATATGTTGTTTCGATTTTGTTTCCTTGGAGTTTTGCATTCCCTCATCATTATATGTTATCATCAATATTTATTTTTCTTTCAATTCCTCTTTTACTATTTCAAAACCATTGCCAACTACAAACTGTTGCCATGACAAGTCCTGTTTTTGTAATTCATATGTGATGATCATTTTGATGAAGCCATAGTGTTATAGACTTTTCTCTATATTCTTCTCTTGTTTCTGAACAACCTTAGCAATCTTAGGAAGGATTTGCATCAAAAAGTAAGGCATATTGATCTCACAACCATTTCTCAAATACTGCATCAATTTGATGCGATAAATACATAATACTGAACCTTCCTTCACAAGTAACAAAATTCTGAATGATATAGGACATTTCATCCCATGGATGAATCAACTAACTTCTTGGGATTTCTTTTCTTCAATCTATTGATGCTGCCCTGGATCTGGATATAAAAGGTGTCCATGATTTGTCTTTGAAGTATATTTCTCCTTGTTGTGGTAACCCAATGATTTGTGCAATGATATCTTCAGATAATCGGATGGTGAGGTTACCCACTATAGCCCTCTCAACATCAAATGAACAAGCAGAATCTAAACCAAATTTTTCACAATGTCCATCAATTTTTTGAAAGAAAGAAATCCACTGTTTTTTTTTAAAAATTTCCAAACAATCTTTATGAACTGTGGATGAATCAAATCTTTCTGGTTCAAATCTAGAGACCATTTTTCAATTTCAACAAGAAAAACCTTCGTCTTACTACATGTTTCTTCAAGCAAATCTTAACCATGTATATTCTTTTCCAAAAAATTTCTTTTCCTAGATTGCAATGTAGTTTTGATACTTAAAATAAAAATAAAGCATTGATGAGATTTTATAATTGATATGTATAAGAGAAAATAAAGTTTTTAGAGATGCACCTCTTTCTACCCCTTCTAATTTATCCCTTCTTTGTTTAAGAGAAGCACATATACTACAAACCCCCATCCTTGACCTCTTAGGAATACGAACATTATTGAACTCTATTTTCCATAGTCTGGTAAAATATGCATATATAATGAAATTGTTATTTCCTTCGTCCTCTTGAACAAATGCCTTGTACAAGTTGTAGATTTCATGCATTGAGAAATTATATGGTGTTGAAATATTGTAACTTCGAAGAATATTCTATATGTATTTTTTGTGGTCCTCGATGGTCCTATCGGGAGAACCACTTGTGTTACTTTGTACCCCGATGCTTCTAATCGGAAGAACTAATAAGAGTCATGAGGTAGTCCCCTCTAATTGTAAAGGTGGGTCATTAGCACCCCAATGTGGTTACTTGAGCCTACATGTGTAACTCGAGCCTACATGATTTAACTCGAGCCTACATGTCGGATGAGTTAATTTAAGTGAACAGATGAATATAAATAGAGGTGTAGCGCTCCTCATTTGGAGCACACACTCTCACTTGTGTATCGCATTAGTGGAGAGAGAGAAGTAGCTGGAGAAGGAGGAGGATCAGGCTTTGATCTCCTTATTGGTTTTATCTTTTACATTTTGGGGCATCTATATTGAGGAAGATTTTGCTGGGTTTTTCCCTTTAGGGTTTTCCCAGGATAAATCTTTGTGTTCCTTTTGTATGGTTGTGCTTGTCTATCTTTCAATGATCATGTTTATATGCGTTTGTTATGAAATCGAAATGAAATACTAATGATATAGCTTAGCATATAAAAATTCAACATGGTATTGGAGCCACCCTGAAAGAAGACATTGTGCAACTACAGAAGCCAGGGCTTCCTACTTTTTGATTCTCTCTCCACATTCAATCAACAAAAGAAGGCTAGGCTGACTCTCCATTGAAGGGCGCATCTTTCTGTCGAAGCGGAATTCGATTCCGAGCATTTTCAGTTTTCGGTGTGGGAAATTAGGGATTCTTGCAGAAGAGGAATTTTTGAGTGATCCCGACATAGGATTTATCTCCTCATCAAAATCAAAGTTTAGAGACCTGGATCAAGATTTTTGGTTGGGTGAAACTCCGGGAAAGTCAAACCCTAGTTTGACCCCGAGCTAGAAAAACCCTAAATACTAAAACTATTAAGTTTTGGTACATTCACTATATCCTAATATTGGTGAAATTTCAGGAGCTGAAAATTGCAGAGGCTGAAGATAAAATCCTGATGTAAACTGTATCTAAACTTTAGCCTTCGATTCACTGTATTTTGGGAGATATGATCCCTCCAAGTTAGGGTTCCAGCCTCTTCTAGAATTCATCCCTAAACAAGACACATCGAGAGAATTGCTATATATTGAGCTACAAAGGTCCAAATGAAATTTCGGAAGATGTTCCAGAAAGATCACGGACTATACTTTCTGTGTTCTAAAGTTTAGAACCAGAAGAAAAAACAGTGACATGTGGAAGGCCGTACAACTTCACTGTTATGAACAATCCTGTAACAGGTCACCTTGGGAAAAGGATCATAAATCCCAATTGGTGACATCAATTCTGATGAAACCTGTGGTTTTGGATCAAGGACATGCAAGGTTACCTCAGTGTGAAATTTTAGACACAAAGGAGCAGTAATTTCAGAGATATCATAGAAATAGTGACAGGCATTTCTGCAGAAGAAATTGGAAAACTAGGGCTTCCTGTTCCGGGAGATTCCCTCCATTGTTTTCAAAAAAAGAGTATATTGGACAGCTCCATTTGAAGAGATATATATTTCTATCCAATCAGATCTAAAATATTCCAAGTTTTGAAAATTAGGGTTTCTCTGACAAACCCTAAATCAGCTAGCTCCGAAAGCAGGACGGACACCTCAAATCGGTAAGATCTAATCTTTTGCTATTTGCATTTGAGGTTCTCATTTCAAATTGATCTATCACATCAGCTTGATGATAAGCTTGGTGAAGTTGAAAAAATCCAAGCATGGAAGTATTTGATCTCTCTGAAGAAAATGAATTGGACACCTACATGAGTAGATAGGTTCCAGTTCTAGAGGGAGATGAGGCTCAAAGCATTACACCAAAAGAACTCAGTCAAGGCCAAGAAGATCATTGCTGATTCAGTCACGGATAAACTTGTACCACAAGTGTCTTCCCTAAAGACACCGAAAGATATGTTTGATTCCTTGACCATGCTATTTGAAGGAAAGACATACATCAGAAGATGACCTTAAGAAACAAATTGAAGAGGTAAAAGAAGAAGTGAAGAATGGAGAAGTGGTGATAGCCACCTTGAATGGCCTCCTAGGATCATGGGATTCATTCATGTGAGGAATGTGTGCCAGAAGGAAGTGATTACTTTCAGCTGAATCTCGGAAGAAGAAGAAGCTCGACTCATAAGAAGAGAAGAAGAAGATGGGAGCAATTGAAGATCAAGCTCTCACCATTCAAAGAAGATCCCTCGAGCGATGAGGAATATGAAGAACTCAATTCTTGAAGAACCTCTTATCCATATTATCATTTGGATAAGAAATGATGATGTCATGAATGAAGAAGATAATGAAGTAGAAGGATCAAGAAGGAGTCTACCCAGGAAATGAATAAAAGATAAGTATTCAATTGTCATTTCATGATATTGTTTTGTTATACATTTGATTATATTCAGTTGATGTGTTATGCATGATAGACTGGTTGCATTAATGATAGTAGTGAGATATGGATGAATGTTGTGTTGGCTAAACAGTTGCATGATGCATAAGAATTAGTCGTTATGCATATGTTTTATGAAATAGTTCAAACCATGAAATTGGTGCATTTGAATTGTAGGAAAGGTCCTGTACAATTGCCTACAAGAAAAGAAGGATGAGAATTTTTTCGAAGAACAAGTGATGACAATTCAATAAACATGAATCTGAAGGTCACAAGGTTAAAGACATCATGAAGAAGGAAAGAGCTTCAGAGAGTAGTAGATCCACCTCGAAGGATGAAGACCACCATGGCTATGAAAGAAGCTATGATCAAAGAGTAACAATTGATCATGAGGAATGATGTATTCAATATGGTTTGGAGACATAAAGGGAAGTATGTAGTATCTTCCATATGGATCTAGAAGAACAAGTGTACAAAGCAAGGTTTGTGATTTGCCTCAGAAATAATAGACTATGACATGACATACTCTATTGACAAGTATATATTAAGCATAGAACCACCTATACATAATGAAGAGGGAAGCTGATACTCAACTTCAGGGGGAGTGACTACAGAATATATCTAAGTTTGACATGGTACGATATGATGGATAGCTTCCTGATGGATCGAGACTTTACCAAGAGTAAAGTGGGTTCCAACCTTCAAGGTTGAATGCAGAAGACTAGGATATGTTGATGACCTGACAAGCCGAACTCATGGAAGATGTTATGATGATGTTTGGATATAATACTCAAACCAGAAAGTAAGAATGTGGTATCTTCCAAATGGATTTGTAATATAAAATATGCTGCTGATAGAAGTAAGGAAAGACTTGTGGCTTCTCTCAGAAAGAGGGAATTAATTCTGAAGAGACACTTGCTCCAGGAAGCAAGGTATACTTCCTTCAGAACTATCATGGTAGCTTCTTCCATGATGAAGTAAAGACAAGCCTTCCTTAATGGTATGATTGAGGAAGAGTTTTTGAAGTTGAAGACAGATGGACTCACGTATGCAAGATGAAGAAGGCCCTCTATGGCCTGAAGCAAGCTCTCAGAGCTTGGTATGGAAGAATAGATAGTTTCCTGATGAGCATGGGATTTTCCAAGAGTAAAGTCGATCCTAACATTTACTACAAGGTTGTAGAAGATGAACCTGCCATACTATTACTATATGTGGATGATCTATTTCTGGCAGGGAATGAGAAACAGACTGTAGAATGCAAGAAGAAGCTCACTGAAGAATTCTAGAAGAAAGACCTTGAGTCAATGCATTATTTCCTAAGTCTGGAAGTATGGGAAAGTTCAGAAGGAATCTTTCTCAACCAGGGAAAGTATGCGATAGAGATATTGAAGAGATTCAATATGTTGGAATGCAAATCCATGGCCACACCCATGGATTCCAACTTGAAGTTGTTAGCTGATGACTCATCAGAGTTAGTGGATGTGACTCAATACAAACATATTATTGGGTCGTTAAATGTATCTAACAAATACCAAACCAGGCATTTGTTTTGCTGTGAACACCTTGAGTCAATATCTAGTTCAACCTAGACGAGTTCACCTAATAGCCGCAAAACATGTGATGAGATATCTGAAAGGGACTATAGACTTTGGTCTATACTATGATGTAAACCATGACTACAGATTGTATATACAGGTGCAGATTGGGCTGGAAGTATCTTAGACAGGAAAATCACATCAGGTAGAAGCTTTTGTTTGGGGTCTGCTATGAGTCTATGGTTTAGCAGGAAATAGTCCAGTGTTTCTCTTAGAACGACAAAAGCATAATACATAGCAGGTTGCTCTGCTAAGTTGTGAAGCCATATGGCTTCGAAAGCTGATATCAGGTCTCCTTGACCTAAAGATGGATACTACAATGAATCTATGTAATAACGAGAGTTGTGATAACAAAGAACCCTGTGTTCCGTCGTAACACATAGAAATTCGGTATTTCTACATACGAGATAAAGATGCAAATGATGATGTTTCAGTATTTATATACTGTAGATGCAGATGATGGTGATTCAATATTTCTATACTGAAGATATAGATGATGATGATTTTAGTATTCCCATACTGAAGATATAGATGATGTTTTAGTATTTACATACTGTAGATGTAGATGATGGTGATTTCGTATTTCTATACTAAATATAGAGGTGATGATGCTTTCAGTATTTCTATACTGAAGATATAGATGATGATGCTTTCAGTATTCACATACTGGAGATATAGATGGTGATAGTTCAGTATTCACATACTGAAGATGTAGATGATGATGGTTTAGATGATGATGTGCTGACGAAGCCTCTGTCTCGAGTAAAGTTCGAACACTTTCGAGACAAGCTTGGTGTTCTTCAGAAAGACCTTCCCCAAAAGGGGGAGTAGTGATGATGCAGTGGGACTGTATCATCCCTGGGCACTTGCCCTAAAGTGATCCGGTGACCTTGGTCCTTGAGAATGAAGAGGGATTGTATCATCCTGGGACATATGTCCATAATAGATCCGGTGACTTCGGTCCTCGAGAATGTGGTAGGATTGTATCATCCGTGAACCTCGATTCAGAATGGATCCGGTGACTTCGGTCATCGAGATGGTGGTGGGATTGTATCATCCCTGGGCACTTTCCCTGAAGTGATCCGGTGACCTCGGTCCTCGAGAATGAAGAGGGATTGTATAATCCCGGGACATATGTCCAAAATGGATTCGGTGAACTTCGGTCATCGAGAATGTGGTAGGACTGTATCATCCATGAACTTCGGTTCAGAATGGATCTGGTGAACTTCGGTCATCGAGAATGTGGTAGTATTGTATCATCTATGAACCTCGGTTCAGAATGGATCCGGTGAACTTCGGTCATCGAGAATGTGGTAGGATTGTATCATCCATGAACTTCGGTTCAGAATGGATCCGGTGAACTTCAGTCATCGAGAAGGTGGTAGGATTGCATCATCCGTGAACCTCGGTTCAGAATGGATCCGGTGAACTTCGGTCATCGAGAAGGTGGTAGGATTGCATCATTCATGAACTTTGGTTCAGAATGGATCCGGTGAACTTCAGTCATCGAGAGGGTGGTAGGATTGCATAATCCGTGAACTTTGGTTCAGAATGGATCCTGTGAACTTCAGTCATCGAGAAGGTGGTAGGATTGTATCATCTGTGAAATTTGGTTCAGAATGGATCCGGTGACTTCGGTCATCGATATGGTGGTAGGATTGTATCATCCATGAACCTCGGTTCAAAATGGATCCGGTGACCTCGGTTGTCGAGAATGTGGTAGGATTGCATCATCCCTAGACTTTAAGTCCAAAAGAGATCCAAATACTTCTTTGTCTTTGTACTGTGGCTTGCAGGCTGTTGCTGACGATGATGATGTTTTCTGATCAAAAGATCAGAGTATGATGATGATGATGTTTCCTTATCGAAAGATCAGAAGTTGTTAATGATGATGATGTTTTCTGATCGAAAGATCAGAGTATGATGATGATGATGTTTCTTAATCGAAAGATCAGAAGTTGATGATGATGATGATGGTTCCTGATCGAAAGATCAGAGTGTGATGATGATGATGATGTTTCTGATCAAAAGATCAGAATATGATGATGATGATGATGCCGTACTGATCGAAAGATCAGAGTATGATGATGATGACGTACTGATTGAAAGATCAGAAGTATGATGACGATGATGACGACGCACTGATTGAAATATCAGAGTATGATGATGCTTTGATGATGACGTTTCTGATCGAAAGATCAGAGTATGATGATGTTTTGATGATGATGTTTCTGATCAGAGTATGACGATGTTTTGATGATGATGGTTCTGATCGAAAGATCAAAGTATGATGATATTTTGATGATGATGTTTCAGATCAAAAAATTAGAGTGCGATGATAATGCTATTGATCAAAAGATCAAAGTGTTGATGTTGATGTTGCTGATCGAAAGGTCAAAGTGCTGAAGATGTTACTGATCGAAAGGTCAAAGTGCTGAAGATGTTGTTGATCGAAAGATCAAAGTGTTGATGATGTTGCTGCTGATCGAAAGGTCAAAGTGCTGAAGATGTTGTTGCTGATCGAAAGGCCAAAGTGCTGAAGATGTTGTTGCTGATCGAAAGGTCAAAGTGCTGAAGATGTTTCTGATCAAAAGGTCAAAGTGCTGAAGATGTTACTGCTGATTGAAAGGTCAAGATGCTGAAGATTTTGCTGATCGAAGCGGTCAAAGTATTGATGATGTTGGAGACTGAAAATTGAAGATGAAGACTACATGATGTTGAAAAGCTTCCAATGATTTATAGATGTGTTACCCTGATGATGTTGATGATGTCCTCTATTTCTCTCCTATTATTGTTGTTGTTGATGTTGTTGTAGAATACCCTTCTCGTTAAGGGGGAGTGTTGAAATATTGTAACTTCGAAGAATATTCTATATGTATTTTTTGTGGTCCCCGATGGTCCTACCGGGAGAACCACTTGTATTACTTTGTACCCCGATGCTTCTAATCGGAAGAACTAATAAAAGTCATGAGGTAGTCCCCTCTAATTGTAAAGGTGGGTCATTAGCACCCCAGTGTGGTTACTTGAGCCTACATGTGTAACTCGAGCCTACATGATTTAACTCGAGCCTACATGTCGAATGAGTTAATTTAAGTGAACGGATGAATGTAAATAGAGGTGTAGCGCTCCTCATTTGGAGAACACACTCTCACTTGTGTAGCGCATTAGTGGAGAGAGAGAAGTAGTTGGAGAAGGAGGAGGATCAGGCTTTGATCTCCTTGTTGGTTTTATCTTTTACATTTTGGGGCATCTATATTGAGGAAGCTTTTGTTGGGTTTTTCCCTTTAGGGTTTTCCCAGGATAAATCTTTGTGTTCCTTTTGTATGGTTGTGCTTGTCTATCTTTCAGTGATCCTGTTTATATGCTTTTGTTATGAAATCGAAATGAAATACTAATGATCTAGCTTAGCATATAAAAATTCAACATATGGAATGTGTATGGTTTCTCTATCTAGAATACTCTCTCCATGCTTAGAAAATAAGTCACACATCCATGATATTGCAATGTTTGTTTTTGGCCCACTAGTATTAAATTGAGCACATAGCTCTATGGATCAACACACAACTCACAAAATAGATCACACAATTTACACAGCAATTGAAGAATGAAACAGTGCAAAAATGGCTTGCAACTGTGAATGCTTTCATTAATCAAAAGTAATTAGATAATTAATTACAACGAAGTACAATGTTTAAATAGCCACATGCAATTCGAATCCATGTGAGGAAATTCAAATTGATTGGACTCTACTTGACTGAATGGTTAACTGACCTTGTCTAAATCATTATCGAAGTTCAAAATCCAAAATCAAGTGTCTAATTCAGTGTTGACTAGTCTAACTGACTGAGGTAGGTGAGTAAATGCACCTCAGATGCCTGCAACCATGCAATCCTAGCACTAACTGAATAGAACTGAGTGTAGGGAACTAGAACTGAAAGTAACTGACTCCTAACTGAGCTTGACTAGTCACCAACTGAACTCAACTGATGGAGGTTGGTATCGACACTCCTAGTGGCTCCTAATTTGTAGGGATTGATCTTGGAGGCTCCTAAACTGATGCATGCAAGTGCAATCAGTGGTAGTTGGCCTCAATTAGTGTTCCTCACACTTTGGTAACTGGTGCATGTGCCCCAATTAGGCCAAGTGGACCGAATGGTACTAGTGACTAAAAATAGACTGAAAGGACTCCCGATTTAGACATAATGACCAAATTGGACAAGGGAGGATTAATAATCCTAACACCCCCCTGAATGCTAACTTGGACACTTTGTGGGCCCTGGTAACTAAGACCATAGGTCACCCATTACAACAAGTAAAGTAAAGTAACTGCTCAACATAAGGAGTTGGGGAAAAAACCACATGGGAAAAAATCCCCCCCTCTAACTAAGCAGATGGAATTAGGATTCAAGTTTGAAAAACTTGAAAATATGTTGTTGCAATCTCTGTGATGTAGCGAAGCAGCATGTAAGATGTTCTGTGCATGGGTATCTTGGGGCTTGGCATATAGACTTCTCCATATTCTCCCAAAATGATGATGGAAGGAAGGAGGAATGTAACCTTTGCCTCTTGCTGGATGAAGAGGTGTATGATCAACTCTATTCTTCTGAATGTAGTGAAACTGAGCCCTTGCCATGTAGCATCTTACAGGGAGTCTATTGCATCTCTCTGAAGGAGGTAAGATTGCATTACATAGCGCAAGGGTCTTTCCCTTCTGAGTGTCAGATGGATTTCCAGTCATCTTCCTAGCTTCTCGCTTGGGAGTAGGGACTGGATCTGGATATGAATCACCCTGAATCTCAATCTCATAAACTAATACAGCTGGATCTATAATACTAGTGGAAACTGCAAAAGAAGTAGATGAAATGTTTTTACCTTCCCTTGCAAGTGGCTGCTGAGAGTGCACTGGTTCTGAAAATGGCATAAAGTGTGAGAACTCATATTCCTTGGAGGCATGATTTGCAACACCCTTCACTATGATGTTCCCAATAGAGATATTTGTGATCTCCATCGAGTCAGGACCAAATATGACTCGATTCAGAGAGCTAGCATGAGTCATCTGGTATACAGATAACAGGTTTGCAACTAGGGAGGGAACACAAAGCACATCTTTGAACTTTCCATGTTCAAGCTTGATAGAGCCCTTCCCTTTGTCTTGAACTTTACTGTTATTTCCCATCTGAATACTAGGACCATGAAAAGAATGCAAGGAAGAGAATAATTCTTTGGATGCAACCATATGATTGGAAGCTCTAGAATCAATGAGGAAGGCATGTGCTATTGAGTAGCTAGGCTTCGGTGCATGGCATGTCTCTTCATGTTCTTCAGTTTCTTCTCTATGGTCAGCCTTCCTTGTGGTAGCAGGTATAGTAATGTTATCTTTATTCAGAAGAAGAGACATATCATCAATTGTTCTTCTCATGTAAGAGCTTTCTAGATGAAAGCCCCTTCCATAGTAAGAACATAGTGTCTTTCCTTTGCCATTCTTCTTGCTTCTCTTCAAACCTGAAGGCTCATTTGACTTCTCTTTCTCTACAGGAGACTTGTCCTTTTGCTTCCCTTTATCATTCACTAGCTTAGGTCCTCCTGCAACAAGTGCTTGATCTCTAGAAGATCGAATGAGCCCCATTTGGATCAACTTGTCATGCTCTTGAGTGAGAGATTCAATGAAAGAGTTAAGAGTAGGCATCTTCCAGTTTGGAGTAGAGAGCTTCACATAATGAAATGTTGATACAAAGAATGAATAGTTTGCACCAATTCTGGAGAGAATGACAAGGATGAGTTGATCATCCTCCTTCTTAACCTTGCACAACTTCAATTGGAACAGTATATGCTTGAATTTTGTGAAGAAGTCATTTAGTGTTTCGAAATTGGCTGGATGGAGAGAGATCAACTCATTCTCTAGTTGATAGATCCTCAGATCAACTTGCTTGTCAAATAAGGAAGCAAGCTTATCCCAAACCTCCTTGGGATTCTTCAATCCATCTATGTGGAAGATAAGGTCTCGAGAGATTGAGAGACATAAGCATCCATAGGCTTCATTAAGCCTATTCCAGTACTTTTCTTTATCAACATAATGAATTGGATCTTTCTCTGTCTCCATTGTGAGTCTGAAGAGTCTTTTGGAGTGTAGCTGTATCTCCATGTCCTCCTTCCACTGGTGGTAGTTGAAAGGAGTGAGAAGGTTTATTGGAGGAGCCATTTAGAATGCAAAGAAGAGGATTGAGTTGCTGTAGCGAATGCAGTGAAGGAGACTGAGCTACTTGTAGCGAATGCAATGAAGGAGACTGATAAATGTGTAAATCACACAATCAAATAGACAAAATAAGGTCTACATTCTGTACTTTTGGAATTTCCTTCACACCCATCTTAGTTGATCAAGCAAGCTTGATCAACAATTTCTTTGCTTGGGGTATTAAGTGGTAAATTCTCTGCTTCTGGTGCGGTACTGGAAGGAGCAATTTTGCTCAATTTTTTTACTATCCAAGCATGAATCTGTAGTAGGAGAAGTGCCTTGTCCTACCAAGGCTCTGATACCATATTAAATTGAGCACATAGATCTATGGATCAACACACAACTCATAAAATAGATCACACAATTTACTCAGCAATTGAAGAATGAAACAGTGCAAAAATGGCTTGCAACTATGAATGCTTTCATTGATCAAAAGTAATTAGATAATTAATTAAAATGAAGTAAAATAGATAAATAGCCACATGCAATTCGAATCCATGTGAGGAAATTCGAATTGATTGGACTCTACTTGACTGAATGGTGAACTGACCTTGTCTAAATCATTATCAGAGTTGAAAATCCAAACTCAAGTGTCTAATTCAGTGTTGACTAGTCTAATTGACTAAGGTAGGTGAGTAAATGTGCCTCACTTGCATGTGCAGCCATGCAATCCTAGTGCTAACTGAATAGAACTGAGTTTAGGGAACTAGAACTGAATGTAACTGACTCCTAACTGAGCTTGACTAGTCACCAACTGAACTCAACTGATGGAGGTTGGTATCGGCACTCCCAGTGGCTCTTAATTTGTAAATATTGATATAGGAGGCTCCTAAACTGATGCATGCAAGTGCAATTAGTGGTAGTTGGCCTCAATTAGTGTTCCTCATACTTTAGTGATGGGTNAAGTGGACCCAATGGTGCTAGTGACTAAAAATAGACTGAAAGGACTCCCGATTTAGACATGACTCCTGATTTAGACATAATGACCAAATTGGACAAGGGGGGATTAATAATCCTAACAACTAGCTTGTGCATGATATTCTATAGAATAAAAAGTGGGATCATTTTCTAGTATTGTCTGGATTCTTGATGGTCTAAGATTACCAATTGAGTGAATTATTTTGAATTCCCTTCTGTAAAGCAAAATAATTCCAATTCGATAATCATAACCTGCCTTTGTGGAAATCATGCAACCCACTAAATATGAATTTTGCATATTTTTGTCCATTGAAAGATATGATAGCCTTTTCTCCAAGGCACATTTGTAGTGCATCTGTTTCAAACAATGTTTTTAACAACACTCACTTGAAATCAAATCATTAATAGAAATTGGACTCGTTATTAAATTGAGCACATAGATCTGTGGTCGAACACACAAATCACAAGATAGATCATATAATTTACTCGGTAATTGAATAATGAAACAGTGTAAAAATGGCTTGCAACTGTGAATGCTTTCATTAGTCAAAAGTAATTAGATAATAATTACAATGAAGTATAATGGCTAAATAGCCTCATGCAATTTGAATCCATGTGAGGAAATTCGAATTGGCTTGACTCTACTTGATTGAATGGTTAACTGACCTTGTCTAAATCATTATCGGAGTTCATCGGAGTTCAACAACCCAACTCAAGTGTCTAATTCAATGTTAATTATCAGTTAACTATTCTAACTGACTGAGGTAGGTGAGTATGCGCCTCACCTGCATGTAGTCATGCAATCATAGCGCTAATTGAGTATAACTGAATGTAACAGACTAGAACTGAATGTAACTGACTCATAACTGAGCTTGATTAGTCACCAACTCAACTCAATTGATGGAGGTTGGTATCAACGCTCCCAGTGGCTCCTAATTTCTAGGGATTGATCTAGAAGGCTCCTAAAATGATGCATGCAAGTGCAATCAGTGGCAGTTGGGCTCAATTAGTGTTCCCCACACTTTAGTAACTAGAACATGTTCCCCAATTAGGCCAATTGGACCCAATGGTGCTAGTGACTAAAAATAGACCGAAATGACTCATGATTTAGACATAATTGACCAAATTGGACAAGAGAGGATTATAATCCTAACACCCCCCTTGAATGCTAACTTGGACAATTTGTGGGCTCTGGTAACTAAGCCCATAGGTCATCCATTACAATAAGTAAAGTAAATGCTCAATACAAGGAGCTAGGGGAAAAACCACATGGGAAAAAATCCCCCCCTCTAACTAAGCAGATCGAATCAAGATTCAAGTTTGAAAAACTTGAAAATATGTTGCTGCAACCTCTGTGATGTAGCGAAGCAACTTGCATGATGTTCTGTGCACAAGTATCCTAGGGCCTGGCATGTAGACTTCTCCATATTCTCCCAAAATGATTATGGAAGGAAGGAGGAATGTAACCTTTGCCTCTTTCTAGATGAAGAGGTGTATGATCCACTCTATTCTTTTGAATGTAGTGTGATTGATCATCCCTTGCCATGTAGCATCTTACAGGGAGTTTGTTGCATCGCTTTGAAGGAGGTAAGATTGCATGACATAACGCAAGGTTCTTTGTCTTCTGAGTGTTAGATGGATTTCCAATCATCCTCCTAGTTTCCCGTTTGGGAGTAGGGACTGGATCTAGATCTGAATCACCCTGAATCTCAATATCATAAATTCATACAGTTGGTTCTGCAATACAAGTGGAAACTACAAAAGAAGTAGATGGAATGTTTTTACCTTCCCTTGCAAGTGGTTGCTGAGAGTGCACTGGTTCTAAAAATGGCATGAAGTGTGAGAACTCATATGCCTTGGAGGCATGATTTGCAGCACCCTTCGCTTCGATGTTCCCGGTAGAGATATATATGATCTCCACTGAGTCAGGACCAAATATCACTCGCTTTGGAGAGCTAGTATGAGTTATCTGGTATACAGATAACAAATTTGTAGCTAAGGAGGGCACATAAAGCACATCTTTGAACTTTCCATGTTCAATCTTGATAGAATCCTTCCCTTTGGCTTGAATTTGACTGTTATTTCCCATCTTAATACTAGGACCATCAAAATACTATAAGAAAGAGAATGATTCTTTGGATGCAACCATATGATTGGAAACTCCATAATCAATGAGGAAGGCATGTGCTGTTGAGCAGCTAGCCTTCAGTGCATGGCACGTCTCTTCATGTTCTTTAGTTTCTTCTCAATGGTCAGCCTTCCTTGCGCTAGTAGGTACAATAATGTTATGTTTCTTCAGAAGAAGATCCATCTCATCAATTGTTCTTCTCATACATGATCTTTCTGGATAAAAGTCCCTTCCACAGTAAGAATAGAGGGTCTTTCCTTTGCCATTCTTCTTGCTTCTCTTCGAACTCGAAGGCTCATTTGAATGCTCTTTCTTGACATGAGACTCATCCTTTTGCTTCCCTTTATAATTCGCTATCTTAGGTCCACCTGCAACCAGTGCTTGATCTCTGGAAGATCGAATGATCCCCATTTGGATCAACTTGTCATGCTCCAGAGTGAGAGATTCAATGAAGGAGTTAAGAGTAGGCATCTTCCAATTTGGAGTAGTGAGCTTCATTGAATGAAATGTTGATACAAAGACTGAGTAGTATGCACCAAGTTTTGAGAGAATGGCAAGGATGAGTTGATCATTCTCCTTCTCAATCTTGCACAACTTCAACTGGAAAACTAGATGCTTGAATTTGGTGAGGAAGTCATTTAGTGTTTCGAAATTGGTTGGATGAAGATAAATCAGCTCATTCTCTAGCTGATAGATCCTCAGGTAATCCTGCTTGTAAAATGAGGAAGCAATCTTATCCAAAACCTGCTTGGGAGTCTTCAATCCATTTATGTGGAAGATAATATCTCGAAAGATTGAGAGGCACAAGCATCCGTATGCTTCATCAAGCCTATTCCAATACTTTTCTTTGTCAACATAATGAATTGGATCTTCCTCTGTCTCCATTGTGAGTCCGAAGAGTCTTTTGGAGCATAGCTACATCTCCATGTCCTCCTTCCATTTGTGGTAGTTGAAAGGAGTGAGAAGCTCCATTGGAGGGGCCATTTGGAATGTAATGAAAGAGACTGAGGTTTTGTAGCGAATGCAATGAAGGAGACTAAGCTGCTTATAGTGAATGTAGTGAAGGAGATTGATAAACCTGTAAATCACACAATCAAATAGACAAAGTAAGGTTGACAGCCTGCACTTTTGGAATTTCCTTCACACCCAACATAGTTGATCAAGCAAGCTTGATCAACAATTCCTTTACTTGGGATATTAAGTGGTAAATTCTTCGCTTCTGGTGCAGTATTGGAAGGAGCAATTTTGCTCATTATTTTTTTGATCCAAGTATGAATATGTAGTAGAAGAAGTGCCTTGTCCTACCGAGCCTTTGATACCATATTAAATTAAGCACATAGATTTGTGGACCAACACACAACTCACAAGATAGATCATAGAATTTACTCATCAATTGAAGAATGAAACAGTGGACAAATGGCTTGCAACTGTGAATGATTTCATTAATCAAAAGTAATTAGATAATAATTACAATGAAGTAAGATGGCTAAATACCTTCATGCAATTCGAATCCATGTGAGGAAATTCGAATTGGTTTGACTCTACTTGACTGAATCATTAAATGGCCTTGTCTAAATCATTATCTGGTTTCATTGGAGTTCAACAACCCAATTCAAGTTTCTAATTAAGTGTTAATTATCAGTTAACTAGTCTAACTAACTGAGGTAGGTGAGTAAATGCACCTCACCTGCGTGCAACCATGCAATCCTAGCGCTAACTGAGTATAAATGAATGTAACAAACTAGAACTGAATGTAACTGACTCCTAACTGAGCTTGATTAGTCACCAACTCAACTCAACTGATGGAGGTTGGTATTGACACTCCCAATGGCTCTTAATTTGTAGGGATTGATCTAGCAGGCTCCAAAACTGATGCATGCAAGTGCAATTAATGGAGGTTGGCCTCAATTAGTGTTCCCCACACTTTAGTAACTAGAACATGTGCCCTAATTAGGCCAAGTGGACCCAATGGTGCTAGTGACTAAAAATAGACTGAAATGACTCTGGATTTAGACATAATTGACCAAATTGGACAAGAGAGGATTATAATCCTAACACTCGTGAGCAAATATTTTCTAGACCTTGTATAACTAGAATTCTTTGGATTGATATAATATGATACAGTCCTACATTTAATCTTGCTCATTGGTACAATTTGCCTTTGTGTTTCATGTACCATTGCATCATCCTTGTTTGAATGAGTGTCCTCATCACCATGAGGAATATCATCTCTCTCATTGAGATTATCATCCCCAAATTTAGTAGGAGATTGATTATCCTCATTAGTATCATGTTTATCATTTGAGGTTAAATCAACATCAATATTGGTATCATCACCACTTGAAGGTTCATCCTCACCAAAATCATCATCTTTCTCTTTAAAATCCCCACTTGGAGGAAAATCATCATCGGTGGCATCAAAATCATTGCTTGGAGGAAAATCATCTTCACCATTATTATTTCCTTCATCCTCACCAAAATCATCATCCGTCCCATAAAATGCTCGCTTGGAGGAAAATCATCATTGGTTCCCTCAAAGTCATCTCTTGGAGGAAAATCATCTTCACCATTATTTTTGCCTTCATCCCCACCAAAATTATCATCTGTCACATCAAAATATTCACTAGGAGGAAAATCATCACCGATGCCATAAAAATCATCACTTGGAGGAAAATCAACTTCACCATTATTGGTGCCTTCATCCTCCCCAAAATCATCTTCTGTCCCATTAAAATCCTCACTTGGAGGAAAATCATCATTGGTGCCATCAAAATCCTCACTTGGAGGAAAATTATCTTCAGGTCCATTTTTGTTTCCTTCATTCTCACCAAAATAATATTTTGTCATATTAAAATCCTCGCTTGGAGGAAAATTATCATCAGTGCCATTAAAATCCTTACTTCGAGGAGAAGCTTAATCGGCCCCATTGAAATCCTCACTTGGAGGAAAATCATCAGTGGTGCCAATAAAGTCATCGCTTGGAGGAAAATAAGATACACCATTATTAGTGGTGCCCCCATCCTCACCAAATCATTGCCAGTCCCATTAAAATATTCACTTGGAGGAAATTCAACTTTGGTGCCTTGAAAATACTCACTTGGAGGGAAATCTTGGCTAGGAGCAAAATCATTGTTGGTGCCTTGAAAATCCCCGCTTGGAGGAAAATTTTCATCATCTTTCTCAATGCATTCAGAATCTCCAGTTGGAGGATGGTATTCATCATCATCATTACTGCCTTTAAAATCATCGCTATGAGGAAAATCATCATCGCTTCCTCTCAAATTCTCACTCGAAGGAAAACTTCCACCATTTTTAGAAATTGAGATAATTTAGATGAATCCATGACTTTTCACTAAAATCTATAATGGTGCATCTTCCACTCTCCTCACACAAGAAGTAGAGTGGTGCAACTGTCAACCTTCAACAATCATATAGTGAAAAGAACTAATTTTCCCCTCCAAAATTTCCCCCAAAAATTTCCCTCCAAAATTTTGCTAAAAAAAAATGCACATTTGTAACGCACTAATACAATTAATGAAGTCAATATCATATTTCATATAAAAAAGTTGTAATAATATTCATTAAATCACATGTAAACTATGCTCTATAAATTGTGTGATAATACATTTGCTATCTACATTAATTTTTTTATCCCACACTCATAACACAAGTAAAATTTCATCTACTGCCATCCTATTTAAATTTAGTAATAATGCATTAGTGAATTGCTATTCGTATTTTCTTTCTATTCACATTTGAATTTGGAGCAAGTTAATAGTGCTTTACAGGTTAGTTTTCTTGTAATAAATTTGTCTATTTTTTATCTTGTTAATTTTTTTTATATCTTTTATCGTTCTTTTTTAATACCACATTCATGTAGCGGTTAATTAAACTTAATCTATGCAATATAAATGTCATTTGGTTTCTATAGTCACATCTTGCAAAACAATGATTACAAACATTGCAGCAATCTACAAGGACTTTAAAGATCACCGAGGAAATTTTCAAGGTTATTTTAATTTACATTTTTGTGTAATGTAATTTTTTATTTTTTTTAGACTGTCGTGCCCTTTGGATGCACAAGGGTTAAATTTAATGTTATTTTTTTTTCTTTTCGGCTTCGTGTCCCCGTTGTATTCATTATGGTTAAATTTAATGTGATTTTTTTGGGGGGGCTTGGCCTTGGGCGGGCACCCACAATTAACATTTTTATTTATATATTTTGGGTTTGGCATGCCCCTAAAGGCAACGGAGAGGAGTTGCACATAGGGTGTGTGATTATGAGAATCACGCACGCTTTGGGCACCCAAAGGGCATCCGGGAAAGGAGTGCAACTCCTCCCCGTTGCCCATAGGGGAATGTTCCCCTGAGGGCGATGCGATTCCAGGTGAGCAACGCAACTCCTCTCCAATTCCCATAGGTGTGTGCACCCCTAAGGGCAACACGATTCTGAGAATCACGTGCACTGTTGGGGCTCGCTTTGGGAACTCGGGGAGCATAGTTCCTCCCCACTTACCATAGGGGCGTGCAGTACGCCCCTAAGGGCAGGGCGATTATGAGAATCACACGCATTATTGGGGCGCTCATTGGGCACCCAGGGAGCATAGTTCCTCCCCGCTTCTCATAGGGGCACGTTGCACACCCCTAAGGGCAGCAGCGAGGAGCTGCACTCCTCCCTCGGGTACCCAAAGTGCCCGCCGAAGCCCAACCTCAAAATAAATAAGTAAAAAATTGTAAATTTTGGGTGCCCACCCAAGGCCAAGCCCAAAATAAAAAAAAACTTGAAAAAAATTACACTAAATTTAAGCACAATACATCCAAAGGGCACGTGGAGCCGAAGGGGCCACACGAGTATAGTTATGTTGTTTTTGAAGATAAACTAAAATTTTTTGTTTTCTTTTGTTGCGTGAATGGCGTCAAGAAAGGTATCTATAAACATGTCTCGAGCAAGATCAACAATGAAGTCATTGAAAAAATAAATGAGTCATCACATAATGTTTTGCATGACGAAGCTGTGTCCATTGAGGATTTAAAACCCAAAATGAAAGGGAATGTAAACATGCACCAGAGGAAGATAAATGGACTATTCTTGGTTTCTGAAAGAGAAATATCAAGGGAACCCAGATAGTATTCATTTATATTGTGCGACATTGGCTTATCTGAAAAAAGATTATCACTCATTAGGATTATTGCAAGATATTTGTTTGGTGCTAGATAAAGACTTTGTTTATGCACTAGTGAAACAAGCTAAGACCTATGTGAAAATATGATATTGTTTGAAGGTTTCAAACTATAAAATCGACAAAATTATCACTGAATTTTGTGCAAGAGTCATGCACAATATTGAGCGCAAAAGCGTAAGTTCCTATACTTTTGTATGTTTTTATTTTTTTTATAATTTGGAAGATATGACAATGTAATAGTTTTAATACAATAATGTTTTTATTTTGCAGGATTTTTTCCATGCCACTTTCTCATATTCTAAATGATTCCACTGAAGAAAACTTTGTGAATGTCATTAACGGTACTCTTCAGAAGGGAGAAACACTAAGGAAGAAACGAGTTCAAAATGTACAAACTAAAGAAGTACAAAGACAACCTGTGTTTGATGATCCAAAAAATTTCAACACCTATGTTGATAAATTTCCCATTGGGATGAATAGGAAATGTGTGATTTATGAGCTCCCATATTGGGATCATCTTAAGATTTCCCACCTACTAGATCCCATGCATATATTTAAAAATGTTTCATCTTCTTTATGGAAGCACAAATAATCATAAGAAAGTGACAAATTGGCTATTAGGAAATATCTTATTTCTTCAAACACAAAAAAGAAACATTGTCCAAGACACGTAAGTAGAGGAGAGAATGGTCCCTCTTGGTCTTTCAAAATATGTGAAGTTCAATGGATTTTGAAGAAAGATGATATTTTTTTGGAAAAGGAAATTATATTGGGTGTGAAGGTGCCTTCATTGTATGGTTCTTCTCTATGGTGTTGCTTCATTGTAGAAAAAGAATTATCGAGGTTAAAATCACATGACCATTTGAACCTTCTAAAAGTGCGTATGTCAAAAACATGATTTCATTTTTATTTTTATTTTGATGCCATCAGTTAAAACACAATTAATTTTGTATGTGTTTACTTTGTAGTGTCATTATCCTCTTCTTGTGTGTGGTTGTGTAAGCCATGAATTCTGTCAGGAGCTATGACATGCCGTATCTAAATTATATGCATTTGTACGTTGGATCACATAAAAGGAAATTCACATGGCTAGCATTCTTTAGTGGCGTAAAGAGATAGCTGAGATAGTTTTTATGTTTGAGAAGGAACTAGCGACGAGTTTCATGGACTTGGAGGTTCATCTTCTAATTCACCTAATTGATGAGGTTGAATTAGTCGAGGTGTTCTCATATCATTATATGTTCTTCTTAAAAGGGTACATGAAAAAATTGAAAGGATTTGTTTGACAAAGGGAAAAACCAAAGGGGTTTATGGCAGAGGGGTACATAGTATATGAGTTGTTCTATTATGCCAGTGAGAACATCAAGCAGATTGATGAGACACCAGGTGTGCTAATTTGGGACGAACAAATGGATGAATATAAAAGGGAAGGGGAGATACTCTAAACAAATTGAAAAAGGTGCATGATAAAGAGTAAGTGACTTATCATTTGTAAAATTTCTACAAAGTAACTATTCACATTGAAGTTCATAATGTATATTTTGATCTCATACATGCTATCTGTCGGTTTGATTTATCAACAACTTCAGAAATCAGTACCATCAATAAATTCATTCTTTATAACGTAAAGGAAACTGAGTCGTGGGTTGCATTGTATGAACACAAGAGGAGGAAATGGGATAGTGACAACAAATAATTCAGACGATTGAATGGTAGAAGCGTGCCTTATCTTGATCATTTGAAAGAAAATATTCCAATAATATGTCCCAACAACTGGGTTGTTGATTGAGACAAAGAGAAATACAATGCTTTCAAGCATTACCCGCGTGCTAAAGAAAATGCACTAAACATAGGGATTGGATGCAACGAATTTGTTATAATCTCTTTGTGTACATTTTGAACTTCATAATGCACCTTTGAATTGTAACATCTATATTTCATATTTTAATGGGAAGGTTATTGGACATATGACACTGTGATTTGTTCAGTTTTTATAGGTGTATTTGTTCTCATTTATGTGGGAATATGGGCATCATTTTTACATCGAGGATGTCAATGACGGATGCATAATAGTAGACTGTGGAGTGGAAGTTGATTTCGACCAATCTAGTTTTGCTAGCCATCACAATCAAACCTAGTAGGGGGGAAGTTAGGTTAAGTAGGAAATATACAATAAATATTCCAATGTGTTATTTTTAGGTGCAAGTGGTGGGACACCTTCGACTAGAATAATGTAAAGGATGATCACAATAGTGGGATGATATTTATCAACTCCAAAAAGATGTGGGATGAAACCAAGGAGCCTTATATTTTCCCAAAACACTACAACCAAGTGTTTTTTCACCCAGATGTGTCAGATAATGATTGGTGGTTCTTATTAAGAAACGAACCTAGATCAAGAAATATATTTGAGAACAACAGTGCTATCATGCCAAGCGAGGAATATAATCAAGGTGATGTTAATGGAGAGTGGTATGTACATGTTTTATTTCATCGTTTATAGTGTTGTTCTGTCTTTTTGTTATCTTCATTTTGGTAATTCTATTGTTTTTATTCATCTCATGATGGTGGAAATGGAAATTTGTTGTGTCTTATGTTATCTTCATTTAGATAATTATGTTGTTTGTTATTCTGCAATTTCTCTATCAAAGATGGGATCTTGTATTTTTTGAAAACAATAGTTTATTTGTTATCTATGAGTGTAATGTGAATCAAAATTATTATCAAAATATGCACGTACTAATTATATTGTGTTACGGTCTTTTCTAAATATGAGAATGGATTTTTTGTGATGTATTGTGAAAGGTTTGAAAATACATGTTTGACAATGATATGTTTTGTTTTAAATCCTTTTTATATTTTGAGAAATATAAGAGATTATCAAAAGATTAATTCTTATAGGCTCTTATAAAAATTTTCGATCTCATAATAAATCAACTAAATATGTTCTACAATTTTATTAATTGCTTTTTGATACATAATTTTGTTACCATGTTCATATGCATTTTTAATGTCCATACCATAATATTTTCAACAAACATATGAACTTCATATGTACCTTTGTTTGTAAATAATGATGAAATATAAGCATATATGTATGAATTTTAAATATTTCTAACAAAGAAGCCTATATGTCATCAATATTTTGTTTATGGTAATAATTATCGAACGCATGCCTAATATTGTACTTTGTAATTGGAATTTGCAATCTATAATTGTACCAATTTTAATTGTAATTGTAATTAGTTAATACAAAATAATTAATTAGGCTCGTTTTGATACATGTTGTTCAACAATTTTATTAATTGTTCTTTGATGCATAGTTTTGTTACCATGTTAATTTGCATTTTTAATGTTCATACAATATTTTTTTCAACAAACATATGAACTTCATATGTACCTTAGTTTGTAAATAATGATGAAACACAAGCCTATATGTATAAATTTTAAATGTTTCTAACAAAGGAGTTTATGTGTCATCAATAACTGTATGTGGTAATAATTATCGAACACATGCCTAATGTTGTAATTTGTAATTGAAATTTGAAATTTATAATTGTACTAATTTTAGTTGTATTTTGTAATTTGTAAGTGTAATTGCAATTTGTAATTGTAATTAATTAATATAAAGTAATTAACTATGCTTGTTTTGATACATATTCTTCTACAATTTAATTAATTAGTCTTTGATACATAATTTTGTTACCATGTTAATTTGCATTTTGAATGTCCATGCCATAATATTTTAAACAATCCTATGAACTTCATATATTGTATCTTAGTTTGTAAATAATGATAAAACAAAAAAGCCTATATGTATGAATTTTAAATGTTTCTACCAAAGGAACATATATTCATCAATATGTTGTATATGGTAATAATGGTCAAACACATGCCTAATGTTGTAATTTGCAATTGCAATTGCAATTATAATTAATTAATACAAATTTAATTAGGCTTGTTTTGATACATATCGTTCTACATTTTTATTAATTTCTCTTGGATACATAATTGTGTTATCATTTTAATTTGCATTTTTAAGGTCCATACCATAAATATTTTCAGCAAACCTATGAGCTTCATATGTACCTTAGTTTGTAAATAATGATGAAACAAGAGCATATATGTATGAATTTTAAATGTTTCTAGCAAAGGAGCCTATATGTCATCAATATTTTGTATGTGGTAATAATTATCGAACACATTCCTATCTGACATAAAGTACATCAACCACAAATAACACATACACATAAAAAAACACAAACATTATCTAATAACATTGTGTAGCATACACATCAAACATCATAAAGTCCACAATAATCTAACCAATATCCAATTGCATCATTGAGCATATACACTAAACACATATAAACACCATCTAGCATACAAATCTAATAATCACATCTAACGAAACACAAGCATTATCTAACATCATCATCACACACATATAACAAGCATCATTAATTAATACACTCATCTATCAAACACATCTAGCAAACATATCTAACATGACCTAACAATATACACATCAACATCAACATATAAATAAAGTACATGAAAATGAAAAATGCACTATATATACATATATGGACAACAATATCAAACTCATGATACATGATTTCAATAAACATCTCAAGTCAAATAACTACTATGACATATAATGTCCACCTCCAAAACTAGAGGCATCGGTACCTCCACCAACAAAGCATGAAGCATTAGTACCTCAGTTGGGAGAAATTGTAGTCTGGAGCAACATAATAATATTTGGATCAGAATATCTAGGAATCTAACCCGATGCCTCCAACCTATCTACAATAGTAGAGCGTTGGCCTATAACAGAAGATGATGGATGCTCATTTGGTCATAAATGGGGTGAAAACTGGCCTATAACAGAAGATGATGTATGGTCATATGGTCATCAAGGAGGTGGTAGAGGGTTGGTTAGGTGTGTTCGAGAGGACTCAACTAATCATTAGTGTGTGTGGATGAAGTGCGATGACTGGACGAAGTGTGGCTAGTCCTCAACTATGTGATAAGCCTCATAGCTCCAACAATATGACACATAAGGGGCATAATATCATGAGGAAGGTTTTTCTATATCATTGTGAGCTTGGGGTCTCGCGTGATGTCATGAACTTGTTGAACACACCAGGGACACTAAGAGGGGGGGTGAATCAATGTCCCGCACCTTGCTTACTTTTTTTCAATCAAGACTAGTTCATACTTATCTATCATTTAATAAACATTTATGATTAGATGTATGTTGATTAAACCTTAATAACGACTCATTAACAAGTACACAAGAGATATATGGAAACTCAATAATAATATATTGATAGAACAACAGTATTTTACATGAACATGAGGAGACACCAATCTCCAATTTTACAATTTCAATTAGAGGAGGCTCCAACCCCATGTGTTTTGTCAACTATAATTGATAGAGAGATACAACTTCCTTGTTCTCCTACTCCAACAGGAATGAGGCTACAAACTGCTAAGGTTTTTGTTAGCTCCAACTAACAAGGATGCTACAATACCCAACAATACATATTCTTCAAAGTATATCAATGATTCTCCTTGCCCTTAAGCTCAAACACTATGATTTCACACCTCTATGGTTCTCACCATAGTCAACTATTCTTTAACAAGTAACTCTGATATACATTGTCTCAAGAAATACTCAAATCTGTCTTAAATCTTTCTGTCCATACCACTTCTTCATAATGTTGCTTTAATGATTATTCAATATCCACAACACACTCAGACTTCTTTCACATATACTTTAGCTATTCATACTATCATTGATGTCACTCATTGACCATTGTTCGCTTCTTTAAGTTTCTTCTTCATTCAAACACTTATATCACAATCATGTCTTCACTAAACATACAATATCTCTTAACCGACAAGTACATAGTCCTAAGACCATCAGAATGTTGGCCTTACTACAGTCCAAATCTTAGTTCTTAAACCAATCAATAAGACGTGCATATGGAGCACTAAACAATCCTAACACCCAGTCTTATAATAATCCAAATAAAGCTTACAAATAACCAACTCAGACCACTAGGACCTCAAAACAACCATTACCAAAAGTTCTCACTCATGCCAAAATTTGATACTCAATTGTCGTTGATTAGTGCTCTCATTCTTCTACTCCTTTCTACCCTCCTAATCATTCTTCTTCGCTTCCCTAAAATCCTATAGTTTCCACGCCAATCTCAGACCTTTTTTCTTCCACATTTCATTCAAATGGTGCACACCCTTTTGGCTATATATACATGTACATATGTTCTAAATATGGTTGAGCTATTATAACTTCATTTCTATTTTTTTACTTTGAACGACCTATCATAACTTCATTTATATTTTTAATTGGGCCAACCTGTCATAACTTCATTTTTATTTTTACTGGCAAACCTGTCATAACTTCATTTCTATTTTTACTTGGGCCAACCTGTCATAACATTTGTACTAACCTCAAGGTATGATTTTACATAGGGTACAAGCCATACATATGGATACAACTTGGGATGCAAAACCCAACAATCTAACTATTACAAAATTTACACAATATCACATTTAATTTGACTCGTCACTTCAACATTTTCATTATATCTTCTTCAGTTTACTTGCTCTTTATTCTTGTTGGTCATGGTTGGGTTCTCAATCCACTTCAAAAGTTGGTTGGTTCTCTTAACCTTGTTAAGTGTTTTATATACTTCTTCAAACTGGAAACTTCAACATGACATCTCAAATCTGATCATGGTCATGCATGTTGGTCATTTGACCCTGTTTGTAATCAATGACACATTGATTCAATAGAATGAACATAGGGCAGACTCCCTATCGAGTCATCATCTCACATAATCTATCTGCCAAATCTAGTATGTACTTGACATCGGGTCTGACTCACATGTCAGGACTCGGGGTCCCATGAGCACGATCCTCCACTACCTCAACCATCTCCACATCAAGAGGTTGGGTAGGTCTCTCCCAAACATAGGTGCTAATATCTGCAAAATATATAGTACATCACAATAATTATACAATTTCATTAAACAAATTAGAATAATTTTTATTCGCATTAAGAAAGGAAATAAAATGAAACTAGATTTATTTAAACAAAACACTAATATTACCTTTGGAATATGTTGGCTCATCTTAGATGAAGAGGATATTTTTAAATCCTTGCCAATCCAACCCAGGTTAAGGAAATGACACTAAAACTAAATTGTGATCCTCCATGCTACATAATAGCTCTAGTTTCTCTGTGGTAATCCTCGTAGGGAACTCTAGATGACCCCTCTTGGGCATCATCTTGCCCCACATATGCATACAGGCCTAAGTCGATGACCTAGGAGGGTGATAGTTAAATGAAGACCTTGTGACTGGAAACCTCTCAAAATATAAACAAAAAAATATTAACTATTAAATTGAGCACATAGATATGTGGACAAACACACAACTCACAAGATAGATCACACAATTTACTCAGCAATTGAAGAATGAAATAGTGCAAAAATGGTTTACAGCTGTGAATGCTTTCATTAATAAAAACGTAATTAGATAATAATTACAATGTAATACAATGGCTAAATAGCCACAAGCAATTCGAATCCACATGAGGAAATTCGAATTGATTAGACTCTACTTGAATGTAGATAACTAAGACCTTGTATAAATCATTATTGGAGGACTCAATAGTTAATTGACCTTGTCTAAATCATTATCGGAGTTCATCAGAGTTATAAAACACAACTCAAGTGTCTAATTCAGTGTTAACTAAGGCTAAATGACTGTGGTAGGCGAGGAATGTGTATCTCCTGCATGCAACCATGCAAACCTAGTGCTAATTGAATCCAGAGGACTAGAACCGAATGTAATTGACTCATAACTGAGCTTGAATAGTCACCAACTCAACTCAACTGAACTTGGTTGGTATCGACACTCCCAATGGCTCCCTAATTGTAGGTATTTATTTAGGAGGCTCCTAAACTTATGCATGCAAGTACAATCAGTGGCAGTAGGCCTCAATTAGTGTTCCCCACACTTTAGTAACTGGAACATGTGCCCCAATTAGGCCAAGTGGACCCAATGGTGCTAGTGACTAAAAATAGGCTGGAAGGACTCCCAATTTAGACATGAATTCTGATTTAGACATATGACCAAATTGGACAAGGGAGGATTAATAATCCTAACACTCCCTCCGAATGCTAACTTGGACAATCTGTGGGCCCTGGTAACTAAGACCATAGGTCACCCATTACATTAAGTAAATTAAAGTAACTGCTCAATACAAGGAGTTGGGGAAAAAACCACATGGGAAAAAATCCCCCCCTCTATCTAAGCAGATAGAATCTGGATTCAAGTTTGAAAAACTTGGAAATATGTTGCTGTAACCTTCATCTCTGTGATGTAGCAAAGCAGCATGAATGGTGTTCTATGCACAGGTATTCTGGGGCCTGGCATGCAGACTTCTCCTTCTCCCAAAATGTTGATGGAAGGAAGGAGGAATGTAACATTTTCCTCTTTCTGGCTGAAGAGGTGTATGATCCATTCTATTCTTCTGAAGGCAGCGTGACTGATCAGACCTTGCCATGTGACATCTTACAGGCAATTTTTTGCATCTCTCTAAAGGAGGTAAGATTGCATGACATAGCGCAAGCTTCTCTGTCTTCTGAGTGTCAGATGGATTTCTAGTCATCTTCCTATCTTCCTACTTGGAAGTAGGGACTGAATCTGAATTTGAATCTAAATAAATCTTAATCTCATGAACTGATACAACTGGTTCTTCAATACTAGGGGAAACTGCAAAAGAAGGAGATGGAATGTTTTTACCTTCCCTTTGAGAGTGCACTGGTTCTGAAAAAGGAATGAAGTGTGAGAAATCATATGGCTTGGAGGCATGATTTGCAACACCCTTCGCTATGATGTTCCTAGTAGATATATTTGTGATATACACTGAGTCAGGACCAAATATCACTTTCTTTGGAGAGCCAATATGAGTCATCTGGTATACATATAACTGATTTAAAGCTAGGGAGGGAACATAGATCACATGTTTGAACCTTCCATGTTCAAGCTTGATAGAGCCCTTCCCTTTCGTTTGAACTTTACTGTTATTTCCCAGCTGAATATTAGGACCATCAAAATACTGTAAACAAGAGAATGATTCTCTGGATGCAACCATATGATTGGAAGCTATAGAATCAATGAGGAAGACATGTGATGTTGACCAGCTAGCCTTTAGTACATGACCTCTTTCAAAGTAATATTCAGTGTCTTCTGTGTGGTCAGGTGCAGTAATGTTATGTTTCTTTAGAAGAAGAGTCATTTCATCAAGTTGTCTTCTCATACATGGGTTTTCTAGATGAAAGCCCCTTCCACAATAGGAACAAAGAGTCTTTCCTTTTCCATTCTTCTTGCTTCTCTTCGAACTTGAAGGCTCATTTGACTTCTTTTTCTTCACAGGAGAATCATCCTTTTGCTTCCCTTTATGATTCACTACCTTAGGTCCTCCTGCAACCGGTGCTTGATCTCTGGAAGATCGAATGATCCCCATTTGGATCAACTTGTCATGCTCATGAGTGAGAGATTCAATGAAAGCATCAAGAGTGGGCATATTCCAATTTGGAGTAGTTAGCCTCATCGATTGAAAATTTGATACAAATACTAAGTAGTCTGCATTGAGCTTTAACATAATGGAAAGGATGAGTTGATAATCCTCCTTCTCTACCTTACATAGCTTCAACTGGAATATTAGGTACTTGAATTTTGTGAATAATTCATTCAATGTTTCAAAGCTGGATGGATGAAGAGAGATCAACTCATTCTCTAGCTGACGGAGCCTCAGTTCATCCTGCTTATCAAATAAGGAAGCAAGCTTATCCCAAATCTCCTTAGGAGTCTTCAATCCTTTGATGTGGAAGAGAAGATCTCGAGATATTGAGAGGCACAGGCATACAAAGGCTTCATCAAGCCTATTCCAATACTTTTCTTTTTCATAATTAAGAACTGACTCTGCGTCTAGCCCCATTGTGAGTCTGAAGAGCTTCTTGGTGCGAACATGGTTCTCCATGTCCTCCTTTTATTGGTGGTAGTTGAAGGAAGTGAGCTTCTCTATTAGAGGAGCCATTTTGAGTGCAGAGAAAAGGACTGAGCTGCTGTAGCGAATGCAGTGAGGAGAAAGAGCTGCATGTAGCAAATGTAGTGAGAAGAACTGATAACCTGTAAACCATACAATCAAACAGAAAAAATAAGGTTGACTACCTGCACATTTCAGCTTTTCATCACACCCAGCATAATTGATCAAGCAAGCTTGATCAACAATTCCTTAAATTGGGGTATTAAGTGGTAAGCCTTCTGCTTCTGGTGTAGAGTAGGAATGGAGCAAATTTCTCAAAAAAATTGATCCAGTTGTAGATTTGAGGAGGAGAAGTGTCTTGTCTGCCAAGGATCTGATACCATTTTAAATTAAGCACATAGATCTGTGGACAAACACACAACTCACAAGATAGATCACACAATTTACTCAACAATTGAAGAATGAAACAGTGAAAAAATGGCTTGCAGCTATGAATGCTTTCATTAATAAAAAAAGTAATTAGATAATAATTACAATGTAATACAATGGCTAAATAGCCAGAAGCAATTCGAATCCACATGAGGAAATTCGAATTAATTAGACTCCACTTTATTGTAGGTAACTAAGACCTTGTATAATCATTATCGGAGGACTCAATAGTTAACTGACGTTGTTTAAATCATTATTGGAGTTCATCGGAGTTCTAAAACACAACTCAAGTGTATAATTTGGTGTTAACTAAGGCTAACTGACTATGGTAGGTGAGGAATGCGCCTCTCCTGCATGCAACCATGCAAACCTAGCGCTAACTGAATGTAGAGGACTATAACTGAATGTAACTGTCTCCTAATTGAGCTTGACTAGTCACCAACTCAACTCAACTGACCTTGGTTGGTATTGACACTCCTAGTGGCTCCTAAATTGTAGGAATTAATCTAGGAGGCTCCTAAACTGATGCATACAAGTGCAATTAGTGGCAGTAAGCCTCAATTAGTGTTCCCCACACTTTAGTAACTGGAGCATGTGCCCCAATTAGGCCAAGTGGACCCAATGGTGCTAGTGACTAAAAATAGACTAGAAGGACTCCCGATTTAGACATGACTCCTGATTTAGACATATTACCAAATTGGACAAGGGAGGATTAATAATCCTAACATTAACCCAAAGGGAAATTTCCCCTTCCCAAGATTGGTGCATGACATCTACTAAGCGCAAAACAAAAAAACCACAAAAAATGGCATTCCACCAAATGCATCTTGACCTCTACACTGAAGAATCAACATAGAATAATAGAGGGAAGATAATGTGCTAGCCATGAATAATGTAGTGAAAAATGGTGGTAATAAAAAATGAGAGGCACCTAACATCCTCTTGACCGAAAGAAGAGATGCATAGTTGTCCACCATAAACCTAAAAATTGGTTGGATGAATGAAAACATCACTGATATATCTTTGAGAGTAGAGAAGATGAATCTCAGTTGTTGCGGCGACTGGGACATCAGGGAACTAAGGAAAATCATCCCCTCTCCTGGATATCCCAACGATACAATATATATCCTCCACAATGGCATAGAACCATTGATCGAGATCGACAGGAAGGCATCTATCTAGTGATCCCATCGACAGATCAATTGCATCAAAAAGAAAAGTTCCCCTTGAGGGATGTAGCCTCCTCAGAGAACTTGAGGAGGCCTACATCCCTCAATAGGCCTCAAATTTTTGTAGCAATGGGGTGAGGGTACAAATCCCTCTCTGTCTCTCGAGCCTCCCATGGTCATCGAATGTTGTAATGGTTATTGTGTTGTTGTTACTGGTGTTTTTTCTCTCTACACTAACATCTCTAATTAACATACAAAATACATCATTCTTTTATATAAAACATAAGAAAAAATAATAAATGAGAATTTTAATTGTAAACAAGAAATAATATATTTTTTCTAAAAACACTTGAATTTCCAACTCGGTGTGCCTTAAAAAAAATCTAGCACCATAGACAATGCGTATTAGTTCATACACACCATCCATGGTACACCACCCATAAGCAACACACTGCTTACAATACATGTGAAATGTATACATACAAAACACCAATGTGTTCATAACACGACTAAATCCAACACAGTGCGTATATAATAATACAACACACCGCCAGAACACAACTAGTTAATTTCAGAGCGGTGTCGATGCTTCCCTAAGAATAGAAAGCATCGATGCTTCCATAAGATGAAAGCATCGATGCATGTGCCAAATATTTCAGTACCGATGCATAGTAAAAGTAACACAATGAAAATGTAATTTAATTTTTTTTTTGTGTGATCTAATAAAGTAGTGCACTGCAAGGATTCATTATAATAAATTTAAAACGACGCAGAGGTATTCATGTGCCTCATGTAATATAGCACATCAGTGTGCTTTATACCATGAACACACCAGCTTGTTATATTATCTTTTTTCAATTAATATGTGGTGATTCTCTATAATTTAGCACATCGTGATATGGTGTTGTGGGTTTATTGGTGGCGGGAGCACCGTTTGCAGTGCGAGGCATGGAATGCACC
>LPNX011110004.1:1178503-1226608 GCA_001517045.1 Pseudotsuga menziesii | reverse complement strand
TTTATATGTGGTGATGCTCTAAAATGTAGCGCATCGTTAAACGATGCGGTTGGTTTAGCGGTGATGAGTGCATTGGGAGTAGTGTGATTCATAAAATGCATCGGTGCATTGATATAAATTACAACTTTGTTTGTGATTTATAATTTTAAAATAAATGGCAACAGCATGATATATGCCATGAACACACCTGGTTGTTATACAATTTTATTTATTTATATGTGGTAGTGCTCTCTATGTGAGCACATCGTTTTACGGTGTGCTGGATTTAGTCGTGGTCAGCGCATCGGTGGTAGTGCGAGTCATTGAATGCACTGGTGTGTTGTATAAATTACAACATCGTTTTATGAATTATAATTTAAAATTAAATGACAAGGTGTGTTATAGAATATGCATTATGTTTATTGTCGACTAGTGCACCGCATACGATATTAGACTAGACGCACACATTGACGCTATGGGAGGGTTTCTAGGCTCAAACATGGCTGAGACTAAAAATTCAAGCCTAAAAAACCATACCTATAGATTAATTAATGTGTTGCATGGGGCCAATGTTGAAATTTTTTAAATTTGTGCTTGCAGTGTGTTGCTGCTGCAACTATCACCCTAATTTTTTTTACATTTTTTAGGGCCCCCCCTCTAAATTTTAAGTTTTTGGTTACTTAGACCTTTCTTTGCACTTTGAAATACATCATCCATGACTTGGTTCACCTTGAGTAAGTTCAGAAAGTTGGTTTTTTGTGCTAAGTAGGAAATATTTTTGACCCGCTACAGTAGATGAATTTCAATTTTTGACCCACAACAACGGATGAGTTTTGATGTTATATCTGATGTAGTGGGTGGTCTTTATTGTTTTGATCTGCCACAATGGATGTGTTTTCTTGAGCTCTTTGTTGGCCATATTTTATCCGATACGCCAGAAGACTATTTGAGTGCTTGCCACAACAGCAAAGGTTTTGCACTTTGATGGTCGGAGCTTTTCCCGATATATTTTGATCCGATACATCGAATGATTGTTTGATGTTTTACCGCAACAGTAGAAGTGTTTGCTCTCCCTGGCCAATTCTTTAATGTCACTTTCTTATGTTATTTTCAACCCGCTATGTCGGAAAGAGTTTGATTTTTGTGCCGCAACAACGGATGTATTCTGCATTTTCATCTGACGATTTATCCTTGCCGATGCTACGATTTACTTTGCGAAGAATTTTTTCTCTTATGGTTGATCTCCTTCGTCAGGTGATGTAGCTAGAGACGAGTCGATAGTAGCGACAAAGTCACATCCTCCGTCAGGTGGTGTAGCTAGAGACGAGCCGATAGTAGCGGTAAAGTCACAATCTTTGAGCCTCCATTATCGGGTTTTTTCCCACCTTGCCTGTCGATCTGGTCCTCCAATGTGTTGTGTTCTTGGCGACTAACGATGTTTGTTTCGCACACGTGCGGTGTAAGTGTTTCACCAACCACATTAAATGCTCTTCCCCTTTGTTGTGATATATATAACTAGTTGGGGTTATTGTCAGAATTATCTTTAGACTGTGGGAATTAGGAGTGGTAGAATTTGTGGTCTTTGCCCATTTCGGACACCGTTTACTCACATTGGACATCCGTTATGACTTTGGAAACTGCCATATAGAGCTCACGTGGTCGTTAGGCACCGTATCGTTAAGCAGTTTTTGAGCTCAGCCTTCCAGTTAGGATCTGTTTTGTTTACATATTTTGGAATGGTAGGGAGGTTATGTTATGACCTATCAGTTTTTGATAGGAATGCATTTAGGGTTTTCCAGCACCACGTTGGTTGTGTGGTTTATAGGGTTTTCCTCCTTGACCTCTTGGTATTTTTATTTTATGCTTTCATTGTGATTCGACCGTCCATTTTTGACCTATTCGACCCTAGTCGAGGTTTCTACCTACTCTTAAGGTTTTCTCCTTGCTGTTTATTTTTGGCCATGTTTTGCTCACAACACTAGTGCATGATGATGAATCCGAGAGGGTCTGGATTTTGCACCGTTTGTTTCTCACCTGGTCTATACTCATATGCAATGATAAGGTTTAGCAAGGCTGTGAGATGTGAGAGCCATGCATGTTTTGTTTTTTTTTACCCTGTCTCCTTTCTTGAAGCTTTGGCCCTGGTGGTCATGACATCATTTCCTGTCTTTGATCTGTTACCCACGGACTGTGAGTCTCATAGAATTACCCATGCGTGAAGTGAAAGTTTGTACTGGGTTAAAGGTTGGTTTGAGTCTTAGAACAACAGAGGATTCTCTAGTCAAAGCTTGCCTACGATATAAGGTTTTATTAACCGGAATTTTGACCTTGCTAGGTTACGTTGTGATTGTTGTTCCAATGGGTGGAGAAAATGTTGTAAATAACATACCGGTTAAGCTTGTTCCTTAAAGAAAATGATTTTCCCAGCATAATAATAGTTTTATGCAATAGTTATTTAGCTTTCTTATCCAAATACATGAGCTGTTTAATTGTAAAAATGCTAAGACAATTTTCATGTGTTTTTATAGTCGCAACTTACATCAGAGAACATGACTAAGAAAGGCAAGAATAAATCCGAGATGACTAATGAGGATTCAGAAATAGAGATTGTGCCCCAGACTGAAATTATATATGAAGATACGAAATCGGTTGCTGGAGCTGAGCCTGAGTTCAAGTGGGGGAAATTTATCACATGCTCCGGGATAAGAAAGTTCCAGACGTAGGCCTGGAAGATATCAAGTTGTTTGACAACATACTGCGATCATGGATTACAAAAATATCCACAAGACTGGAGTTGTTCCCTTGCTCAAAAGTGATTGGATGGATTTTGTCCAAAGCAGATGTAGAAGGGATGATCCTTTACAATATTGAAGATAATGGATTGGCCTCTTTTACCCCGGCATACTTAGCTAAAGCATATAGTTTTCCAACCTCATAAATCAGAATTGAAAAGGATTGGATCAACAATCCGACTCTTGATTACATGGTTACAACAAAAATGATGACAACAGAAGGAAAGGATTTACGACATAGGGCATATGAGGAGTATGCGACTGCTAGTTTGCGCACCCCATACAGGCTGGTAGCCCTAATGCTAAATATGATTTTCGACAGAGTTGATGGAAGATCTTACAAGATTGGATGGGTACGTCTCATGTAGTATGTAACCATGGAGGGGACCGTGTTCAACTGGGCATATATCATAGCTAACAATTTGTCCTCTTGCATAACCGCAACACAGGAAGGATTGCACCAGAGAAAGTATGAATTTTATATGGGATCCTCTCTGATTGATATTATACTGAGATTACATCCTTTTGAGAAGCTAATATGCAATTGGAGTGAAGGAAAAGCACCTATCTATGCAGCCTACCAGATCTTGTGGGTGCACAAATACTAGAGTTCTTACAAGCTGATTTATGAAGAGTTCTTAATTCCACTATACCAGTTAATTTTCATTAAGGAATGTAGATGCCTATCTAAAGGTGCTTTGGAGTCCATAAAGGAATTTGGAGACTACTTCTTTTCTGAAGCAGACACTTACTTGAGGATGTATGGGGGAACCAAAGCCCCTTCACTGCTACCCAAGTATGCCACTGACTATGTGGTACATAAAGAAGCAGTGAGGCAACTCTTCTTGAATGGTTTCAGGAGTCATTTTTTTGACTTGAGGAAGGCACTGTTCCTGCCATTACCATTCTATGTAGGTAGCTATAAGTTTTCCAAGGTTAAGAGTGCACCTGAGTTCATGAAGGAGTTGTAAATCTTTCATTTTGGTGAAATAAGTTTTCACAGAAATGATTCCCAAGGAAAAGTTGCAACACACCATGCTCTCCTTAAAGTAAATTTTGAATATACTGATTATGTGCATAAAGACAAAGAGATACATCGAAATTCTTGCAGTATGAATGCTCTGAACAAGCATATCAGAAGGAAGATTACAGTGTCCAAAGGCAAGGGTAGTATCAACAATAATCCTGAATAGAAAGTACAAGGTGAAGAAGCTGTTAGGAAAGAAAAAGAAGAGGATGCACGAAGATTAGTAGAAGGTGCAAGGAAACTGTTTGCCGAAGAGGCCAAGCGAGAAAAGGAGGAGGCAGAAGCTACAACGAGTCAAAAGGAAGAGGAACAAAGGAAGAAAGATCAAGAATACCTGGATGGGGAAATCTAGGAACAAAGGAAGAAAGATCAAGAATACCTGGATGGGGAAATCTAGGAACAAAGTCCTACTAAGGACAATTCGAAAAGTTTTCCTTCCACCTCAAATACTATACTGACAGGAGTTCACTCCCTATGGTTGAGTTGGGGTTGGTACCTTTCACACCATACAAAAAACATGAAGTTGCATGTCTGGAAGATGTATTTTTTGACCCCAAGCGGAAATCCATTGTATGGAGAACCGAGAAGACTTTGAAAATGGGTACCCAGCTCGAGGTTACAACAATAACTAAGAAACCTGTTGTGGGAAATATAGAGGAGGATCCAGAACGTTTGGCCTCAATGGGTATTGCAACTGCACATGCAAATGCATATAATGTTAGTAAGCTAAAAGGAGCAGTTGACCAGTATAAGGATACAATTGCACAAATGAAAGAAAATTTGAGGAAGGAAGAGAAAGTAGGCCAAGAAGTAAAGAGAAAGTATGATGCCACTCTTTCGGATATAGAGAAGCTCCAACATGATTACTAGGTTTTGCAAGAAGAAAATGATGCTTTGAAGCTGTCAAATACTGCCCTTGATAAAGAAAAGAAGGACCTGGAAGGGAAAGTGGCCGAGATGGAATTACAAAGATTTGCAACTGACAAGCAAGCAGAAGACTCCAAAGTTCAAATTACAGAATTAGAAGCACATAATAGTTCCTTAGAGGTACTATTGAAAGCAACTAATGAACGAAAAATGGACATAGCTCCTCTCAGAAAGCACTCTCTCTTGCTCAGAGGTAAGATATATCAATTTCAGGTAAAGCTGGCTGAGGAAGTCTACAGATTTAAGCAGGTGGAAACTCTATTGCAGGAGATCTCAGGGGTAGCCATTGAATTAAAAACCAAGACTCAGGAAATTGCAAAGACTATATAGATTCAATTAACCTGGATGAAAACTAATAAAGAGCTTCCGAAAAATGTGCCCAGGAATAGTCTAGAAAGGCTGCAGATTGAATATGATCTCATGAATTTCAGTAGCAAGGCTGCTAAGATACTGACAGATGTGACTGAGAAGACATTGGACATATGCATGGAGTTCTATAAAAATGTGCTTACGACACACAATAGGTGCCATACATCTTCAACAAAGAGGATGCAGGAGTTTCCTGATCAGGAGGAACATTTGAAGTACCTTCATGATAGAAAAGAAGAGGACGAGCTTCATATACAGCTGGTTAAGGGTCTGAGTGAAAAGGTGGTGAAAATTTTAGTAGCTCAAGCTGCGGTCAACAACTGCCTGCTAGAGGATCAAATTAGAGTAACTCTACCAGGGGCTGCAGAGATAAAATATCAGCTGTCCCAACATGAAGTCACAGTTATATTTTTAGAACAAACAGATTTCAAGGCCATAGCAAAAGATGTGGTTTCATGGAAGCAATTGATGGATGAGTCGAATCGGCCCACTTGATTCATTTTGTCCTACTCACACATGGATATTTTCTATGTATAATTTTGTATTTATTCTTTTTTTTAGTGAGCACAGTAAAGGACGTGTTTTTGTAACTGAAAGTTGGGGAATCCCAAAGGGTGGGGATAACCAAGGGTCATTTTGCAAATGTATAATTATAGGTAGAATAGAATAGAAAGGGGACTTTTTCTAGTTCCCATATGTTGAAACTTTTTGTAAGGAGAACTATTTCTTTTTATAATAAAGAATACTGAAATTTGCTGGAGGGAGGACTCCATGAGTTTCAAAGCATGTTGTATGGATCACTGAATGAGGAATTACTTCTAGTTTCTAGCATGTTGTACTATTTATGAGATCGTTCTAACCCGTTGAACTATTTTTGTGTTATGGATGATTTTATGTTATGTATGATTCTTATGCAATGAATGAGTAATGAATGGTTTAACTTCACAGAGCTAACTTTGTGATTACTTTTCTGCTGTGTTTATGCATTCAGAATTTGTCAGCTATCTAGAAAGTTCTTTGTGCAAATGATGCAACACATTGCTCATATTTAATATTAATATTTCTCCCCGGGGATAGGATAATTTAGATTAGATTAGATTAGATTTAATTAGTTGTTCTTTGCTTTGGGTGATTGAGGGACAATTGATTCATGTAAGGTGAGAGGAAAGACCCTACGCAGCTCACTACGCGGCTAACTGATTGTGAGGTTCTTGTTTTGGCAATCACCTGCATTTAGTTTAGGCACTTACATATCATACATAAACATAAAAATTACATAAACAATGGACCGGTCCGCAATTGTTAAAATAGATTTAAAATTTACTTTAACTCTATGGTAGCCGGGCCACTAACCGAACGGATTCCCCATACCAAACAATAAACAAACTAATTGAGAACGATTATTGGGGAGAATCCATACTGTCGGTACCTGGGATTTTCCAGGAATCAACACAGTGCTTCATCAATAGACAATCCTTTAATACACTTTAGTATTTGTTCTAGCTTTTGGAAATTAATTATGTAATATTTTGGTTCTATATTTTAAATACGAGAGAGATAGATATGCACAAACTAATTATCAACACCCCCATTAAAACTATGCAGAAGAAGATTGAATCACTTCTCTTTAATTTTTGTTTATAACAATAGATCTTGTAGACTAAGTTTTGGAAGGTTAAGTTTTTAGACATAGTTGGCCTTGTAGCATGACAATTCAACATGGTAAATTAACTTTAGAATGTTAAGTGTTTTATTGGTAGATAATTGGTTTTGTGTTAATCTTAGAGGTTTAAAGTAACCTTCAATATTAATACATTCTTGTATTTTTCACTTTATAGTTTGATTCTACATTTGCTCCATATTTCTCATGTATAATTATTGATTGTGTAGAGTTATGGTTGGTTTCCAACTCCTTTCTATGAAAAAACTTCAAATCTATTAGTCAAGTGCCATCCATTTTGCAACCAAATTAACATGACCTTGAGTTGTTGCAACGTCAATAAGTCTAAGATAACCTTGCAGAATATATATTACTTTATGGAGAATTAGTATGAATTTGAAACTATACATATGGAAAAATAAATTGCAGTTTAAAAAAAATTATGTGCATGTGGAATGTGACTTCAACAATATAACATCTAGAATGTGTTTGACATAAAATATTTGGAATATTATTTAAATTAGTATGAATTTCAACTCTGAAAAATCTTAGAGTGTCTTATTTCATAATAGTGGAACCATTATTCATATTTGCAATGATACTCCTATATTTTATTTACTTTTTGTTAGAATGCATAATACGAAGTTATAATACCATCATCCAACATAAAAATTCATACTAACACAGATGTGTGAAAATGCACTTTGTATTGTGTAATAATCCATTGAGTTAACAAAAATGGGCTTCATGGATTTGGATTAATCTCAAGCTTACATCCAATTGTTCCATCCACAAGTGGAAGCCATAGGGTTGCTTTTGGTGATGTGTAGATTTGAAAATAATCTCATTTTTCTAATTGTTAATTTTTATATATTGGTCCTTTATATCCTTAAGGTTACAACACCAAATATGTCTCATTTTACTTGAATTCATATTATTAAAATAATATTTAAAAACAAATTTATGTATTTATTAAAGGTTAAACAATCCAACTAGCATAACTCAATCCACAAAGCTCTATTTGTTTTAATCTTTTGCACCCTTCTTCAAATGGTCCCTTCTAAAGTTTAGCAAAGCATAGTCTACAAATCAAATCTTTATCTTAATATATTTACGTAAACCAATTTATGTCATGAAATTTGGCTTTGTAGCTTAACTGTGGGCCAATGTAGAATCACATGTGACATAAATAGGGAATATTTTTCTAGGAAGTTTTTATCGTCGTCATTTCAAGTTTTTTCTTACAAGGTACTTATGAGGTACAAGGTTAAGGGAAGGAAAGGGATTATGGTTTATTTAGTTAGGTGTAGGAATGTTTTGGTTAAGGTAAGGGGTATGTGTTTTTGTTCTGACATGATTATGGCTATGTAGTTTGGAAAATGAATTAATATTAAGGAGTATGGGTTTTATATCAAGTGAAAGGATATGGAGTTTGGTCATGTCATGGGGGTTAGGAGTTAGGGATTTATAATTTATATATATTATTATTATGGGTCAAGTTTAAATGGTATTCAAGGGTAACACTCAAGGTTTATTTGGTTTTAGGTGGGGGTATATATTAGCACTTGGTCATAGTTAGAGGGTGTGTATTTTAAGGTGGGCGATAGGGGTTACAAATTATGTAGTTATGGACAAGAAGTTAAGGAGTTCCACTTGGCAGGGGTTAAGGGGTACCACAAGTAGATTTGAACCTAGGAACTCTATGACTTCATCCGATGAAATCCAAAAAAAATGAACGTGTCGTCGGATTTTTGGTTCAAATTTTTGGATTTCGTTTGGGTTTAATTATGTATAGAAAATCCGATGTTATATATGGAAGTGGTCAAATATCTGATGTTATATCTCATTTTTTGTTCAATGGAATAGATCTAAATAATCATCCATGGTGTTGTATAACTTGACATGATGACCATATAAGCCCACTTGTGGGTCAATGATTCCCTATGTAGGAAATGTATGATAAATTGGGGTTATGGACATTGTCCACGAGGTCACATGCATGGGCCTAACCCATGCATGCATATAAGTGAAAAAAATACTCCCTAATCCCAAACATGTATCTCTAGGTACATCCCCTTTATCCCCTTATCCATAACTACATACCCCTTAACCCCTTCTCCCTAACCCCGACCCTACCTAACTCCCTACACAAACTCCTCTTTTAAGATCATAGTTGGTTAGGGGTTGGAGGGTTCTAAAAAAAACCATGACTATGAAGACCTATTCTCTACCCATAAGACCATTAACCCTTATCCCAAATTCCATACCACATCAACCCAATCTTAAAACCATGTATTTTTTATATCTATTTACATATAATAGATATCATTTTAAATCCCTACAAGTACTATTAAAGAAATGTATAAAAAATAAAGATGTTTTTTAACTATATTGTGTCATATTCTCTTGGGATCCATTCTTATAGTATATTCCTAATTGTTTAGGGATTATAGGGATAGGGACTAACCCTGGTTGTGAACCCCTAACCTTTACCCATGCCCCTTAATTGTGAACCATTAAATTCTATCCATACCCCCTAACTATGAACCTTTAACCTCCACGCATACAACCTAACTATGAACCCTTATCTACTAATAAATATTAGAGGTTTTTATAAGCTTATTACATGCCACTATATAATAATGTGGATTAAAGGTTTAAGCAAAGGTTTTATTGATAGATCGTATGCCATTCCAACACCATGCATAGATAGCTAGCGCTCACGAGGTTCTAATACCTATCCAGAAGTCGAGTTTGATAGGGGCTCCAACACTCTTCTTTGAGAGGATTTAGATCGAGCTCCAATACTCCAGCTTCCCTCCCACCAGAGCTCATAGAGGTCACAAAGTTTGCATAAGAGGTGGATCTAGGAGGTCTTCATAAAGGTCGCAAAGGAGGTCAAGTAGTTCACAAATGAGGCTAAGGAGGTGAAGGAGTTCGTAGAGAAGGTTGGGGAGGTTAAGGAGTTTACATAGGTCAACACGAAGTTTGCAAAAGAGGTCGAGGAGATCGAGGAGTTCACATAGGAGGTTAAGGCAGTTGAGGAGTTCATACAGGAGGTCGAGGAGGTTGAGGAGGTCACAGAGGAATTCAAGGAGGTCGTTGAGGAGGTTGAGAATCCACAAAGGATGCAATGCCTCCAAAATCGGCCAGTACCCACACTTCACTTGAAATTTCTGAATTTGAGAAAATGTTAAGAGTTTGGTTGGATGCCATTTTTATGTGAAATGCATCTTTAATTCTTCATGAATCCTCATTTTTCAATCATCATATATATGAGCACAATCGTCAATCATGGTCTTCCCTTTCCATAGGTATATAATCTAAGACTACATATTGAGGAGGCCTATAAGATGATTCCCTTACCTCGATTAATAGTTGTGCCTAGTAAAGGGGCTATGAACATTTCTATTGATATTTACAATCAACTACAACCCTCTATTGCCACCTAGGTCTTGTTGACAATAATCATTCAAATTTATTATATCCCTTACATCAATTTGGAAAAATCATTCAAGATTTTGAAAGGAGGGAGATAAATGAGTGAATATGGCCTATCTTTGGTTTCTAGATTAGTTTTTTAGGGTTAAATTAGTGTTAATTGGGAAATATTATGTTTCTAGAGTTTCTAGGACTAGATTAGGTTTCTAGGGTTTCTATGGCTAGATTAGGTTTCTAGGGATAGATTAGGCATCAGGAATTTAGAGAGTGTGAAGACTACTATTATTTATTATAAAAATTACACAAGGAGAATGACACTGTATGCCTCCCTCAACAACTACCCTCACACCTGGTTGTTGTTTTTGAGGAGAATGAGAATTAAGGCAAAGTGGTCTTTGATATGTATGGATAATTTCTCTATAACCTACTATGGTAGAAAAAAGAAAAATGGTATGTTGTATGCACTTCCAAGTAAGATGTTCTAGACCAAGATTGTGTACATGATAACCATTAGTTACCTATTGATCATTACAAATACCAAGGTAATTATATTTTTTAAACAAAGGAAGTAACCCCTTTGTTTGTTTCTAGTTACTTATGCAAACCTTGCATAATGTGAGAGACTAGAAAAACAAGAAAATAAATATTTAAATGAGTATTATTTATATACAAAAATTTGCCAACTATTCATTTGTACAAACTAGCATTCACTTGAGGCATGGGAGGCAACTTAACCTTGCAGTAAAAAGGGTTTACTGCTCTCTCTTTATATTTATATAAAAGGAAAGAAATAAAAACCAAAATGGACTCATCATCCATGGTTTCCTGCCATCTTGGATCATGCCAAGCCTCCTTATGGGACTGTGGATTTGACCCCATCATCATGAAGCACCTCTCTAGGAGAAGTGGATTTGTATGGCATAGTTTAAGGTTTTCATCTTGATATTGAGATCTGTTCTTCTTCTATCATCTAGATACCCAACACTATTCCCATCTACTTCAATGAGATTTCGTTTTATTGGGACCAAGTATTGGATATAGATATTTGTTATCGTATATGGTCTTGTTTGCAAGAGAAGTGGATATACTTTTGGAGGACTAGCAAATAGACTCATAAGGGAGGGCACTTGACTATGTGAGAGTTGGTACCACTTAACATGCCTTAGGATGATGAGTACTTAGGACAATTGGGTCCAGGGGTGCATTGGTTTTTATGAGATCTATCATGATTTGTTCTTGGTCATTGTTAGAATTTCTTGTAGGTGGTGTAATATATGTGCTTGTAATTCATATTTTCTTTGCTATCGATAAAATTCAACACCCCATGGTGCTTCTTATACGAGCTTGAAGCATTCAAAAATTATTTTTGGCCATTTTTTCCAATTTTGAACATGCAAGGCAATTAAAGGAAAAACCCCTTACTAATCAACATATGCATTTTCTATATTGGGGGAGAAATGCTAACTATGTATGATTATAGTGGAAAATGCATGCCTTAATTCCTTCTAGTTCTCTAATATGAATTATGCATACCCAAAAAGGTCTTATTTGAACTTTTTTCTCATGGAGTAGGTAGAACCAAACATGTATTTGTCAGATCTTTCTCCCTCTAGCGAGGGGAGTCCAGTAAGACTATATGAAAGTGAGACATCCAGTAGGTCTATAAGAGTTATATCAACTAGATGTCAAAATATGAAAAGAAAATTCCATAAACACATGGATTTTTTTCTCACTCAAGGGGGGTCATGTTCCTATTGTCATGTCCACTCCTGTCTGAGAGGACACGACTACGACATTGCTGCTATCATTTAAGCGAGGAAACGAGCCCCATAGACATAAACAAAAAATTGCATTGAAAATAAAAACATACCTAGAAGCATAGTGCATGCAATCTACATTGGAATCAAATACATTTTATTCAAAACATTAATCCTGTTCATGATTCATAAAACAAACAACATTCATCATGTTCAACCATTCAACATGTTCATGATAAATTATCAATTAAATACATTATAGAGATTAAACACACAAGAATACTTATATTGAAAGAGAGTTGTGCTGCAACTAGCTATTTCACTGCAACGTTCCACCCAACCATAGGCCAGTGTGCTCATCAATCTCTTAGCACCAATACCACCCCCAAGCTGGGCATGATTCCCACAAGGAATAAGGGAACAACCAACTTACACACAACAAGACCATACATCCACAGTCAAGCCAACACACAGTTGGGTTTCACAGACTGCTAAGGAAACAAGCCAATAACATACGGGTTCCTTGGACTTACCCAGCCAAGCCAACAATCACCCCTAAACACAGTCAACCATCTAACATAGGGGTTCCTTGGACGTACTCAACCAAGACAACACCCGGATGAAATTCACATCCAAATACAAGTTCTGGGTATGGAAAAAACCATTCTGGGAACCAAAATTGAAAATGGTAATTGGGGAAAAATGACCCAGGTGAGAAAATCGTTTCAGGGAATGTTTAATGGATTCAAAGAGGAAAAAGCGACCTCTACAAACCCCCAGTTCATTGATTCTAATTCAGAAAATGTCTATGGGCTTTGCATGGGCAAAAACAACCTCTTCCAAAACCCAAAAACGTGGATCTTTGCTGCACATTCTCTCAACAACACAGAAAACAAATTCTGGGCATAGAGAAATGAAGAAACGATAGGAAAATCATGAGGGGAAAACACCCATCAATATCAGTTGCACGAGGGAGACAATACAAACTCTTAAAACCCCCAAAATGTGAATCCCTGCTGCACATGCACACATCAACACAAAAATGACTTCCCAACCATGGAGAAAAATGGTAAAACTATAGAAAACCTGAAAGAGAGAGCTCAACAAGCTTTAGCTGCGTGAGAGAGACAAACGTGAATGAGAATGGGTGAGGAATGAAAGACATGGGTGAATAATGGTTTGGGTATGTATTTGCAAGCAGTTACTTGCCCAAGAAGTCAAAAACACGTTTTCCAAAAAATTGTTGGCTTTCCAAATTCGAATTTGACTGCCATACTCTTCCCATCCCCATGCATTAACTTCCCCAACCAATTTCTAGATGATTGGGCACAAAAGACAAAATGGGTGGTTGACAACTTATGGGATTTCCCTTTGACATTTGGATTTACGCTATTGGCTCAAGGGTTTGAATGTTTTCCCTCCTTATTCCTTGTGAAATCATGCCCCCATCTCTTTAACATTGCAGTGCATAGCTAGTTGTGGTATTTTTATTAATTTGCATTTTACATGATGTCTCAAAACATATTGTGTCTGGCTAGCACATAAACCATCGACATCGATTTTAATCGTTGATACATAAGACACTAAATCCATGGTGGGACCTTTGCCTTGAGATCCACACCATGATCAGATAAAAATATTTACATCATGTGCAATTCAATACCATGGGGTCAAAACTGGGGTGTTACACTCCCCTCCCCCTTCATCGGCATTGTCCTTAGTGATCATCAAAACTGAACAAAATGTTGCATCGACACTACCTCAGTGCTCTGCCAAATTGAACAAAAATGGATCTGCCAATCACATGGCATCCTTTGGCTCCCATGTAGCTGTATCAGGACCGTGGTGCTTCCTCTGCACCTTTACTTGCCAAATGGTATGATATGGAACTCTTCCTTGGTGCCACTTCATGGTTGTCTTTCATACAAAATCCGCCAAGTCCTTGATTGCATGCATCCGTACACACCACATAATATTTTTTTGGGTCTTGGAGAATCCTTCTCCTCATCTTGGAACATTTCCAATGTCTTTGGAAACCAACAATACCTATGCTCAAGCCCCAAGCAATGAGTCGATTCCCATGTTAGTATTCACAAGATTTTCCAAAATCATAGATGAATCACATGCACATGTATATCGACATAAAATCAACAAGAAGTTGCCAAATGAACCAAATAATTATTAGCATAAGTATCTTCTTTTGATTCCACAGGTGTTCGACTGGGCTTTATACAACCATGGCACTCACAACCCTGCCCCACCCCACACCTGGGTGTGCATTAAAAGGTAGCCAAATTTCTGCAAGCCTCGGATCACCTGAAAATACCTCTCAACCAAGGTCTGACAGCTCTGGTCTTGAGCCCAACACCTCCTCCAGGTGCTCACCAAGATTAGGTGCTTCTTTTACGAACACCACAATGAATTTAATTCATAGTTCAGATTCATTCCTATAGGATGCGATCTATAACAAGATTTTGAAAACCATGGCTACATCATATGCTCATGTATATTTAAAGAAAATCAACAACAACAAAATTTTAATAAGTAAGCCAAATACTTATCTGTATAACATCTCTCAACCAAGATCTGGTCAGCCCCTCTTCAGAGCCTAACACCTCTTTGGGTGCTCAATGGAAGCTCCAACTTTAAGGTCCTAACACCTATTTCCGTGCTTACCAAACTCAGGCGCTTCCTTTCCAGGCACCATAACAGATTGATTCCCATGTCAGATTTATTTTCGCAGGATTCATTCCTTAACAAGATTTTTCAAAATCTTAGTTGAATCATTATGCACATGTGTAATTACAGAAAATCAACTAGGATTTGCCAAGTAATCCAATACTTATATGTATATCATCTCTCAACTGAGATCTGGTAATCCCGCTTCAAATCCTAACACCTCTTTGGGTGCTCAATGGCAGATTTGCTAAAGGACCTAGCACCTCCTCCAAGTGCTCACCAATGCTCAGGCGCTTCCTTTCCAGACATCATAATACCTAGGGGTTATTCTCTTCATGGATCCCCCACTCTCGTAATAGTCCCCTTACGACGTGAATGTGTGCCAAAAGAAGTCTAACCGGATGTCTTACATCTTGGACGTCCCAATGATGCATACCGGTGCCTAACTGGCAGGGGGGGAGAAGCTATGTACCCAAGTACATCCTTCCAGAGCAGCCATGTACCCCAAATACATATTTTCACCATCTCACCTATGTTACATACAAGCATGCAGTTCATATGAGATGTCATCATACAAAAATTTAATCATAGGTTTCCAAACCTATTCCAAACACATCCCTCCAAGAAGCTATGTTTCCAAGTACATCCTTCCGAGGAGCCATGTACAACCAGTACATATTTTAATCATCTCACTTGCATTAAATAAAAGCATGTAGTTCATATGAGATTTCATCATAAAAGTTTTGATCATATATTTTCAAATCTATTTCATGCATACACGATTTCCCAAATCTCAAACGATCAATAACATTGACAGTCAAATAAAAATATGAGTTCACAATTCTGCTTCCTGCAGAAAATCAAAATTTTGTAGCCATGAGGTCATCCTCATATTGTTTGGCTCTTTCCAGTGGGAGTAATTATCCCTTACTTACACATGCTGCCCAAAACCTGGAGATCCACATACAACATGCCATCCCAACACAATTTTAAATCAGCCAAACAGTCATAGTTAGCAACAGGAAACTTCAGACATCAAGCAATGCAAGATGAGCATATCTATTGTTAGCATGATTCAAAACCATCACAGGAGATTACAGTCTCCCATAATCAACGTAAAAAATTGCAATCTGAAGTTCCAAAATCTATTCTCAGTCTTGAGTTTTTCCCTCATAATGTCTCGCCTTTGCACATGGCAGATTCCTGCCTCAAATTCACCGAGTACCACTTAGACTTCCTTGTGCAAGTCATTCTATATGCAACCTTCAGGAATCAATGTACCAAGCACTCCTTGGGCTAACCCTTCACCTATATACACACCCAACTTCAACTACAGAGTACCCCTCAATGACCTCCTGTGGTATCCTACAAATCCAATACAGGATCTCACATTTGTCACATTCCTCAATGTGCATAGAATTCATGTTCCATGAGCACTTTCAATACCATCCATATATGTGTTTCATGATTTTCCTCATTCTTAGAATGAATAAGAATGCCATCAAGGATGACAAGAATAACTTGTCTAGATACCTGCCAAAAACACCATTCATGGAACATATGAACGTAGTTGGTATGTCCATGAGACCAAATGGTACCACCTGATGCTAGACCTTCTTTTGACAGTATTTAGCCAGACTGATACTGTTACGGAGAGAAATTCTTATGGCTTGGGGTACCACAATAGACAGCTTGACTCCAGAAATCAATCCTTTCCAATATGCAATAGAAATTAAATTTCTAACACTAAAGGATAAGACCTCGTACCTTATTCCGGACGGTTGAAGTAGATACCCGTTGAGATTTCCAATCTTCAGCTTGAATTGATAGATTACTTCCTCAACAACAAGTAAACAATACAAGCATTCTATATATCATGGTGTTAGATCTATTCTAGCATATATAATCAATAATGTACAAGCATTTGACATAATTCAATGGATAAAATATTCATTCAAACACACATTATTGGACAGGAAAAGACATTTCTATTAATATAAATCAGAGATTATAAGATACAACCTCTGACGGCACGTCTGCAAACCGGAGAAACTGAATCCCCCACTTGGGCCTCCACCACCTCAATCCTCCATCTCTCAATAGCAAGCTCACAAGCAAAAGGCAAGCTTGGGAAGAACACACTAGTGCTCCAAGGGACAAAGGGATGCATACTCAAGCATAAGTTCCGGCAACAATGGACTATAGTTTCTTTGCTTTCAATTCTCTCTTCTTGCCTTCAATGTACCAAGGGGTTCCTTATATAGCTTTCAAAGGGATAATGAAAGCTCGAATCCGAGCGATCTCAAGGCATAGGGAAGGCCAGGAGTCAAATGAGTCGGATCCATGTCAAGGAAAACTCCAAAAGGATTTGGATTATGCACACATCCCGATGTACGCGGTTTTAGTGGTCAAACCCACGTATATACGCGCTTATAGGTTTAAAAGTCGCGTGTTGTTCTTATGTTAGTCCTCAGGTTTAATCTGTATCTAATTATACCCGGAAAAGCCGTCCATAAAGGAGAACACCTCGCTACCCGCACACTCATCCAAAATCTGATCTATAAACGGTGTGGGGAAGTTGTCCTTAGGACAGGCACGATTCAAATTGCGAAAATCAGTGTATATGCGGATCACTCCCTGCTTCTTATCCACTGGAACGGGGTTTGAAACCCACTCCATCAAGGGAATGGGATAGATGAAACCGGCTTTCAACAGCTTCTCTATCTCTGCCTTAATCGTGGGTGCTTTCCTAGGATTCACGACATGTAAATGTTGTCGAACAGGCTTAGCGTTGGGGTAAGTCTTAATCTCGTGCTCGACAATACGAGGGTCAATACCTGGCATCTCGTCGTAATACCAACCAAAAATATCATGGAATTCCTTGAATAGCTTGGTATATTCCAGAATCTCAGCATGGGAACATTCCGCCCCAATATAGACATCTCTATCGTGCTAGGATTGCGAGAGATGTTGATAGGAATCGTGGAAGATTTGTTTGCCATGTTTCCATCAGCCATCGGACAAGGAGAGCTTAATGGAACCACACGACTACCAAATCTCTGACTAAGAACCACCCTAAAATCCTCATGCTCCAAACGGTCAAGCTCTGGAAGAAAGTACGATTTATGATGAATTTCCTCCCATGGTGGCTCAACTCTCGACATAGCCTCAATAATCGCTTCATCTGACGAAAAAACCATGAGAAGACTGTACTAGCCATGCCGGCAGCACATAAGGGTCCTCCTCCTCTGTCTGCAAAGAGGAAGGACTAGGCTCTGCAACACTCTTGAGATTAGCTTGATAAGCTATCATAGCTGCAGGCAACGTCACGTTCGTCTCGACGGGCTCACTCGAAGTACTCGGTGTAGGAAGAATCCAAGGATCTTCCATATGAGTCGTGCGAAAAGACACCGATGTCGTAGATGTCGAAGCCTCATCGGAACTAGATTCTATCATGAGGATAGGTGCAGGACAACTAAAGCTTCCCATGAGGGATGGATACATGCCTACACCCACACTCCCAGTTGCCGGTTGAGAGTGGTCAACGATCGGGATCGAAGCTCCCGAAGATGCGGTAACAGATAGATTCTTGAATGTCATTTGATCAATCGTTACGATATTCCCTTTATGTGGAAAGCATACAACGCGGAACAAGAAAGAAGCAACGGCTTGCATATTGTACATCCAGTTCCTACCCAGCAAGAGATTGTAGTCAAGGGGCGCATCAACCACCTCCACTTCTATCGCAATGGTCTTCCCCCCCAAATGGACTTTAAGGGAAGGAAGAATGCCGTGTGGCCGAAAAGATCTCCCATCGAATGCAGTTAACATAGTCGCTGATTTAGATAGCTCAGGAGAACCCATACCCTTCCAATAGGACAAAGACATCACAGAAGCAGCAGCGCCCTCGTCAATCACAGTGCGCTTGACGGTCATATTAAGACATTCTATGTGAACCAAAAGAGACACATAGTAGGGCAAGCGAGGCTGAAGTCCTACGGTTTCAAATTTGATCATAGAGGAAGAATCATCATCATTCACACCAAGGGAAGAAAGCAACGCCTTCCTTTGCGAAGGACAACTCTGAAGCACTTCCAATGCAGACATCGCACAAGGAGTGTGGCCCAAATCCTCGACAACTGAATAATTCTAGGTGGCTCAGGAATTTGGATTATGCCTTGAATGCTTAAGGACTCCCTTAGGAATGTGAGGTGTAGTCTAAGGTTTATCCGTAGGTTTCTCAATGCGCAAAGGGGACCCTGGTGGATCAGGCTCTTTGCCTGGGCTGGGTTGTGACGAACTATAATCTTTCGCACGGGTCACAACTTTCGCAGCACGGACCATGTTAATGCACCCATGACCACTAGGCTCCGGCGGATCATCATCACCAGACTGGTCATGGGACTTCAAGTTCATATTTTGATTATGCGGTAAAGGGTTAGTTAGCACAGCTAGGCCCTGTGCCAAGAATCTCGAAGCTTCCTCAATACGAGGGCACAAGTAAGTGAGGTGATCGTCCTTACATAACTTGCAAGGGAACTTAGCCTTACGTTTAGCTTGCTTGTCCCCTCCAGCATTTCGACCGTTCTTTTCATTATTGTTAGCATTCTCATTCTTATTCCCACCCTTTAGATTATTTTTACCTTTTTTTCTATTCCATCCGGGCTGCTGGTTACCCTTTTGGTCCGACGATTGCACAGAGAGTACACTCGTCATTTGGGCGGGTTGAGATGAAGCCGTAACTTGTCCCGAAGCAGATTGGTTGATTGATAATTGAATAACTTGTTTTGCAACCGAATCCGTGGGTTTCACACTTGCACAACCCACAATGGCATTGGCATGTGGTCTAGGTTTGACTTTGGGATCGAAACTGGAATGAGGAGCATTGGGAATAATCTCATACAACAAACTGGACTGAGCATAAATCAAGTCCAGTTCCTGTGCCCTAAAAATCACTTGTTCTCATTCTGCACTGCGGATGTGGAAACATCCTTCGCTATATATGGAAATAACGACTTGAGGAACCACTCAAGGAGGAACTCTGGCGGTATAAAAGCTTTAATTAACCTCTTCCGTCTACGCCACTCTTGAATATGATCAGAAATATGTGTGGCTTTATCTTGCCAAAATGTTGACAATATTTCAGTACCAACGTCATAACGCACTGGTAGTTGGAAGTGATTAAGAAAAGTCATCGCAAGGTCGTCGAACAAAGCAAAATATCCCCTAGGTAACTCTATTTACCACTTCACGATAGGCCCTGTAAGGGTGCGTTGAAATAGTCTCAAACAGACTGAGTCCTGATGTAAGGAATTCGAAGAGCACCATAGGTGAAACATAGTAACGTGTTCGCTCGGATCCTCTCCCAGTTTTCCCTTGAACTTAGGTATGTCCGAAGGAAGTTTGGTAGGGACAGCCGACCAAGCCGGGTCATGAGCCACAGGATCATTTGTTAATCTCGATAAGTCAGGAAGATTGAGTGTCGTGAGGAAAGGGAGCCTAGGATGATGAGGTCAATGGACTGCTCCCTGATTCATATAGGGTTGATTACCACCATGGCCTTGGCCATAGTGTCCTCCTCTTGTATGACCCGTATAGGGTGGCATGGAAGCACCATAGTGCAATGGACCTTGACTAGTAGGAGCTACAAAGCCGTAATTAGGAGAGTAAGTAGGTTGTTGATACCCGCCTCCATAAGGTGAAGAACCCTGTCCATACTGCGTCCCATAATAGGGTCCATAAGTCATTGCATGCGATGCCCCATGAGACACTCTGTAGGTAGGAAGATACGCTCCAGAAGTAGGGATATATGCCCCAGAAGTAGTAACATGACCTCTAGAAGTATGAACATAGCCTCCCGAAGCAACGGGTGGTATGTAAACCTGAGACACAATCAGTCTAGTAACCGCAGTACGGACCTAACTCGTAGCCATATACTGGCTCAAAGGACCACATGAATAAGGTGGAGGATGTACATTTAAAGAACTAGGGATCGAGGATGAAGGAATCTGAGTAATAATATACGTGCTACCGCCTATCGTCACTCGTCTTGGGTCTGGTATCCTAATCGGATCGCTAACCCTAGACCTAGGAGGGATATATGCTGTAGCTTCCACCACTGGGATGGAAGGTGCAATGTGACTAGTGCTCCCAAACCTCTCCGCATGGTAAGGAATGAGAGTGCCCCCAGGCATAGTGTTAGGCTCAAAGTCGGATTTGACATGAAATGCCAAATCCTGTGCAGGGAAACCAGACATAGCATAACTACCGTAGCTAGTGCTGGCAGGTTCAAAATGAGTCTCGATGTCCTCCGGCATTACATATCGGTAACGTGTTAATGGGGAATCAACCCTAGAGTGAGTAGGTCTATCATGCATGGTTCCTATCTCAGAAGTCACAGGACCTAACTCAGCCAAGTTGGGTGAAGGATCGTAAGTAGGAGTAAACTCCCCATCGTCTACACGAATGGGAGGAGGTGGTTCAGGAATATCCTCTACATGGTCTCCCATGGTGTGTGAATCAATGTGTGAAATAGTCCACCTAGACTGTCTAGGTCTCTCTCCCAAAGGAGGAGGAGAAGTAGAAGGCGAAAGTCCTGCTAAACGATGAGAACGACGAGGAACCGCACCCGAATCCACAACGACTCAAAAATAAAAAAGACTCTCTATTTACGTAAACCCTAGGCCAACTATCGTGCACAGAGAAATCACTAATAAAATCCTAAAGCCAAATGCAGGAAAACAAGGGCTAGATAAATGAGCTCCCGAATGAAGCAGGTATGTCTCGCCTACGAGAGGCTTGAGACTCCCATACATAACAAGCGGAGGTATGTAAGAAATTATTGTGGCCCTCAGCTTCAACGCGTAAAGCGACTATGCTGTCCGATCCCAACCTGGCCGGGACACCTGCAGAATAACCCCTGCAAAGTACCCCCTCGATATCCTAGGTAAAGCCACTAAGGTCAACTCAATATAATCAATGCTTAGGCGGATAGTCGCAGGCGGGATTGACAGTATGGGCAGGGTAGCAAAGCCCGAAACTCTCAAAAGAGCCCCCAGATATGAATACAATCCTGGAAATATCTCGGTGCTACTCAGTTATGACTAGGGGTCATCCCAATCAATAACCGCTCACACTGCCTTGTGCTTTACTCCCTTTTGAGAGGAGGATCCTGAGAAACACTGGTTATACCAAGGATTTCACACACTCACCTAGACAGACACATACATGTTATTGTTTAGTGATCTTGAAGAATTAACTTACAATGAACTATTCCAAGATCCTAAAACCTAAGCTTGTTGTTGCACCCTAGAAAAGAAAAGAGTGTAATTCATTTTAATTTAGCGTTGATTTTAGTTGGCTTTATTACTCAAAAAATGGATATGATTGTGCAACTAATGGAGTTATGACGCAACATGAAGTAAAATGCACACCGTAACAATCAATGCAAATGCATTGTGTCCATTAAAACAGGGTATGCTACTACGTGAAATGCACAATTCTTATTCAAATGATGAATGCAAATTTTTCCTATATGAAGTCCTAACTAGTTCTCCAAAGCAAATCTAGTGCAAGTACAATGCAAAGATGCAAAATGCAATGCATGATGATAAGCAAATGTTTTTGGATTTTTTGAAATAAAAGAGATGCAAAAAGCAAAAGAACGATTCTACGACCTCTAGACTCTGCAAGCACACCGAAACAACACTCAAGCAAAGCACTAAGGTAAAACAACTCTAATGCACTAATCTCAAACAAAAAATCAAAAATGCCATGACAAGAACCTTCTTAAAAAAAAATTATCCTAAAAAAAACGTTCCTGGTCAGAAACAGAGGTCTAAACAGACTCAAGTAGTGCCAAAGGAGACTCAACAAATATCAGAATTCACCCAGCAACCAATTATCTTCCACAAAAAGGCAAAAGCAAGGGCATACATGACTGTTCACAGTAAAACCACGTGCATACGTGGAAATCGCAGAGGAACCCACGTGTATACGCGACTGTGAGTTAAAAACTCGTGTACAGGAAGAAAGGTACATAAACTCAAGGCAAACAAACAGGATGAGACAAAATTCACACCAATCAGACCCTACCAGGCATACATGCTCCCAGACCCAACACAGAAACAAGAGAGAAAGAGCAATTCAAATTCATTGAATGCCGATAACACAACCCCCAAAGGACAACTACTAGGAACTCCCCAACGGAGTCACCAATTCTGTTACGGAGAGAAATTCCTATGGCTTGGGGTACCACAACAGACAGCTTGACTCCAGAAATCAATCCTTTCCAGTATGCAATAGAAATTAAATGTCTAACACTAAAGGATCAGACCTCGTACCTTATTCCGGACGGTTGAAGTAGATCCCCATTGAGCTTTCCAAGCTTCAGCTTGAATTGATAGATTACTTCCTCAACAACAAGTAAACAATACAAGCATTCTATATATCATGGTGTTAGATCTATTCTAGCATATATAATCAATAATGTACAAGCATTTGACATAATCCAATGGATAAAATATTCATTCAAACACACATTATTGGACAGGAAAAGATATTTCTATTAATATAAATCAGAGATTACAAGATACAACCTCTGGCACGTCTGTGAACCGGAGAAACTGAATCCCCTACTTGGGCCTCCAGCACCTCAATCCTCCATCTCTCAATAGCAAGCTCACAAGCAAAAGTCAAGTTTGGGAAGAACACACTAGTGCTCCAAGGGACAAAGGGATGTAGACTCAAGCATAAGTTCCGGAAACAATGGACTATAGTTTCTTTGCTTTCAATTCTCTCTTCTTGCCTTCAATGTACCAAGGGGTTCCTTATATAGCTTTCAAAGGGATAATGAAAGGTCAAATCCGAGCAATCTCAAGGCATAGGGAAGGCCACAAGTCAAATGAGTTGGATCCATATCAAGGAAAACTCCAAAAGGATTTGGATTATGCACACATCCTGATGTACACAGTTTTAGTGGTCAAACCCGCGTATATATGCGCTTATAGGTTTAAAAGTCACGTGTATCATTTTTCACATGTTTTTAGGGATGATAAAGGAAACATCAAAGGACAAAAAATGGTCCATGGGGTCTAATGAGTCTGCAGCGGGACAGGGGAAGGCCATACAAAGTGTGATTCACCTGGAGTGGTGAAATCAGCTATAACAGATACCTGAATTTTAGTCTGGTCTCAAATTTAGCAGAAATTCTAATCTATCCGACTTGGTCAATGTCCTAGGAAATGCTCTTTCCATGAGCTTACTTCAAGCCTTCGGTAAACTAGATTTTCATAAATATATTGCTCCCATCTTCAACTTTTAACTGACTTGCTATTTCACCAATGAAATGGCTAGAGGTCCATCATATCTAGATCGCGGTGGACCTCAAATATCATAGGGAGGATTTCATTAAATATCGCGCTCGTCAGGACTTTCTTTCTTCGCGCTATTTCACCCAGTGAAATATCTCACAACCGTTGATCTGCTTTGGGATCAACCTCATCCATTGATCTTGATCTATTTTATGGAAATTAACTTCACATTTCATGAACGATTCACTTTTTATCCTTCTCGCTATTCAGTTAGCGAAATTCCTTATGGTCGTAGATCTTTGGCCCTTCAAATCTCCGCCATACGATCTACCATCGTGAGCATGAGTTAATCTTGGCACTGTTGGGTTATCTCAGATGTAACTCCAACCTTGTGAATTCCATATTCAACCATGGAATTTTTTCGGTCACGATCTCAACTGCCTACATAGGCAGGAACTTAGGCCTTGCTTACCATCGATCCTTGCAGTGATCGATCACTGACCCAAAAACATGAAACAAGGTTATTCTGAACATAGTTCATTCATGAAATCCTTAATGGATCATTAATCTAACTGTCATTCGATTGATCAAAGAATTGATCTCTGTTTCTCTCCCTCTCAGAAACCTTGATTCACATATAGGATTATCAATCATTAACAGAGGATTCAATTCACGAAATCACATATTCAGACATAATTGAATTTACACAGAGATTATGCCTAAATAGGCTTTCTTCATTTACACATTGAAACTGTACATACAATTTTGTCTCAGAACTTGCGTTCTGATCATAACAATACTTACTCTTCATGATAGCCTCTTCTAGATTTCTAGGTTTATCAAACTTAATCCTGCCTTTGTAAGCTTGAGGTAGCCTACTTAGAAGACTCTCAGTTTTCACTTTATCATTTCTGATGTATCTGGCATATCTCAACAGTTTCAAGAACTAGTTTTCATAGTCCTCCATGGTTAATTGTCCCAATTTTAGCTTCAACTCCTTAGATGTTGTGAACTTGCCTCACATTCCCATCCTAATGCGGACAGTTCCTGTGCAAATGGTTTCCTCCACATTCCCAACATTGGAGTGGTTTCCTTGGCTTGTCTCCCATCATTCTGTCTAGATTATTCATAGCTTGTGACAACTTCCTTACCTTATTTTAGGAGTGAGAAGGTTTGAAACCTTTCTTCCGTTGGTTAAGCTTCACATTCTTCTTGTAAGAATTTCTCCTACTCCCTTCGGTATTTGTTGTCTGATGCCCAGAGTTTATATGCCTTTGGAGGTCTGTCAAACTATGTACCATGGCTGCATTCAACTGATTTTTCTCTTCCAGATCCTTGGCCATCCTTTCATTTTCCTTTCTACAACCTTGCAACTCCATCCTTAGGCTCTTTATGGTAGTTGCAATATGTGGGGGAGTCTCTTCATTCCTCTTCCCATCAAATTCTTTTTCAACATCCTTGACCTGAACATATTCCCCCATAGCATCTGCCTCGAGCTCATAGGGATCCTATGCATCACTCATGATATAAATATTCTTGGCACTGATCTTATTGGTTGGACCAAGACCAACTTCTCAACCTGCACTATGACTTTGCAAAATGTGTTCATGGACATTATTGTTGAATTATAAATTTATAACATTCTCAGAAATTTATAATTACTTGCCTGCATTTGGAAAAACAATATATATTGACAACTTGTCAAACAAACAGACTTTTCTCTTCATAAAAATGACTGCCTCAGGGGGACGACGAGTGTCAAGGGGGATTTCCCCCTTGTGGCTTCCCAGGCGGGTCAAGGGCATTGCCCTCGGTTTTTTTTTTTGTAAATCTTTTGATTTTGCGTAATCTGGTGCATAACTTCACTTCCATTTTTCAACTTTCTGACACCTGTAAATCCCACTAAAAAACCTGTTGAATTTCCCTATTTCGGAGAATTTTCCATTTTCCTCCAATCGAAAAACTCACCAAATTTTTCCGACACATTGAATCAACTCACCTTTTCCTTTCGACATGTCGGCAAAACTCGTCATTTCCTTTTGATCGACAAAACTTGCAAAACTTTCCGACGTGTCGAAAAATTTCCGATTTGTTTTTTTTCGGATCGAAAAAAATTGCCAAACTTTCCGATGTGTTGGCAAAATTATGAATTTTCTTTCGATCGAAAAAACTCGCCAAACTTTCTGACGTTTCGGCAAAATTCTGATTTTTCTTCCAATTGGAAAAATCCGCCAAACTTTCTGATGTGTCGGCAAAATTTCGATTTTCTTGCCGACATGAAATTTTCGACACTTAGAAAAATTTTGAATTTTTTTTCTTCTTTCTTTCATCGTCGAAAACTCAAATTTCCACCCAACATGTATCGGCTGAAACTCCACAAGTTTTCTGATTTGTGTTGGCAAAACGCAGCCGACGTATCGATAAAACTCATCCGACATATCGACAAAACTCACCGATTTTTGTTGATTTTTCAAACACTTAGAAAATTTTCTTTTCTTCTTCTTCTAATTGGATCGATTCAGCCCTTTCACGCCAACATACATCATCTCAAATGATCCTTTCACACAGACATGAATCGGCTCAAATCGGCTAACTCAGCCGACACAGTCAACACTCCAACACTTAGAAAAATTTTACAAATTTTTCTGCTGGCCTGTGCTCAACAAAGGGTAATCCTACCTATGTCAATCGATCTTCTTGGACCATTGAGGAAATGTTGCAACATAGATCTGATACCACACTGCCACATCCCCTCCCATCCGAGAGGACATGACTACAACACTGCTGCTATCATTTAAGTGGGGAAACGAGCCCCATGGACATAAACATAAAATTGCATTAAAAATAAAAACATACCCAGAAGCATAATGCATACAATCTACAACGGAAGCAAATACATTTTATTCAAAGCATTAATCATGTTCATGATTCATAAAACAAGCAACATTCATCATGTTCAACCATTCAACATTTTCATGATAAATTATCAATTAAATACATTACAGATATTAAACACACAAGAATACTTATCTTGAAAAAGAGTTGTCCCGCAACCAGCTATGTTGCTGCAACGTTCCACCCAACCATAGGCCAGTGTGCTCATTAATCTCTCAGCAGCAATACCACCCCCAAGCTGGGCATGATTCCCACAAGGAATAAGGGAACAACAAACTTACACACAGCAAGACCATACATCCACAGTCAAGCCAACATACAATTGAGTTTCACAGACTCCGAAGGAAACAAGCCATAACATACGGGTTCCTTGGAATTACTCAACCAAGCCAACAATAACCCCCAAACAAAGTCAACCATCTAACAGATGGGTTCCTTGTACTTACTTAGCCAAGCCAATACCCAGATGAACTTCACAGCCAAATACAAGTTCTGGGTATGGACAAAACCATCCTGGGAACCAAAATGGAAAATGGTAATTTGGGAAAAATGAGCCAAGTGAGCAAATCGTTTCAGGGAACGTTTAATGGATTCACAGAGGAAAAAATGACCTCTACAAAACCCCAGTTCATGGACTCGAATTCAGAAAACATCTACGGGCTTCGCATGGGAAAAAACAACCTCTTCCAAAACCCAAAAACATGGATCTCTGCTGCACATTCACTCAATAACACACAAAATGAATTCTAGGCATAGAGAAATGAAGAAACGACAGGAAAATCATGAGGGGAAAATACCCAGCAATCTCAACTGTGTAAGGGAGACAATACGACCTCTTAAAACCCCCAAAACGTGAATCCATGCTGCACATGCACACAACACACGAAAACGATTTCCCAGCCATGGAGAAAAATGGTAAAACTGCAGAAAACGTGAAAGAGAGGGCTCAACAAGCTTCAACTGCATGAGAGAGCCAAACGTGAATGAGAATGAGTGAGGAATGAAAGACATGGGTGAATAATGTCTTGGGCTTGCATTTACTTTCCCAAGAAGTCAAAAACACATTTTCCAAAAATGGGTGGCTTCCCAAATTCGAATTTGACTCCCATACTCTTCCCATCTCCATGCATTAACTTCGCCAACCAATTTCTAGATGACTAGGCACAAAAGAAAAAATGGGTAGTTGACATCTTATGGGTTTTCCCTTTGACTTTTGGCTTTACCCTATTGGCTCAAGGGTTTGAATGTTTTCCCTCCATATTCCTTGTGAAATCATGCCCCCATCTCTTTAACATTGCGACACATAGCTAGTTGTGGCATTTTTATTAATTTGCATTTTACATGATGTCTCAAAACATATTGTTCCTGGCTAGCACATAAACCATCGACATCGATTTTAATCCCTGATACATAAGACACTAAATCCATGGTGGGGCCTTTTCCTTGAGCTCCACACCATGATCAAATAAAAATATTTACATCATGTGCAATTCAATACCATGGGGTCAAAACCGGGGTGTTACACCTATGATGATGAGACAATATGCGACATCAAGGTGCCCTTGAGGAACAAACATCTAGGAAACAATGGGTACCCAAGCATCTTCCTGAACTAAACACATATTTTTGTGTGAATGAGAGGATATATCGAATTGCAACATCATCATTACATGGTTTGGGGTTGTTTTACATGGATGACATAAAGGTCCGTTATGACAAATGTACATAATTGATGGAGTATGTTGGACCCCATTACAACTAGAAATATTGGATGCGCTTGGTCCAATATACACGAAGTATGCGCATATATGGATTCTCAACAATTTATTTACAGCTGAAAGACAAAGATCAAAATAAAGTAGAAATGTTGTACATTGAAAAAAGGCCAAAAGCCATAGGGAATATTGTGGGGTTTATAAATAGTACACAACCAGGGTCTATAATTAAGCAACCCAACTGCATATTTGAGGGGTGTGAAGGAAACCGTGTTTTTGTATGTGCCATTAAATCAATAGCTGCAGGGGAAGAGTTGCTTATTAGTTACAATTTGAATCGAGTAGATACAAACATGATTATTATGGGAGTGGTACATCTAACAATTTACCCAACCTTTTATTAATTAATTTAACCTTTTAAGGATTTTTTGTTACTCTCCCCGGCAGTTGGTCAGAGGAGTACAACTTCCTCGAGGTAGCAGGTATACATCTTTGTAATAGTACACATATAATTTGAAATATTTTTTTTTTGCTGTGTTTTTTCATGAGTATATTTGTTTGGTTTATATAATATTATTTGGATATATGTTGCAGAGTGTTGATAGGGAAAACCACTCGGTTATTGATCATAATACAACATCCTCAAGGAAACATGTATACCTGATTGTAATTGTATAGTTTCAATACGTCAAAATGTTTTCTTAGTATTTGATTCTGTGAGTGGTTTCGTTTGGATAATTGTTTCTATGTTTTTGAAGAAAGGTGTTGTAAGGGGAACCTCCTAAGCACTAGATGATACTGGACCTGCCTCGAGGTAGCATGTATACATCGATGTAATTGTACAAATTTAATATGAACAAATTTTTTTGTTTGTTGTGTTTTTTCACGAGTATAATATTCTATTCATTTAGATAATGGTATATATATACTTTTTGCAGAGTGTTGATCGAGGAAACCAACCGATTGTTGATCAGGCGACAACAGCCTCAGTGCAACATGTATACCTAATTGTAATTGTACAATTTAAATACGTCAAAAGGTTTTATTGTTATGTTCTTACTGTGAGTATTTTGGTTTTGTTTAGATAATTTTTTCTATGTTTTTTTATGCAGGGTGATGTAAGGGGCACCTCCCTATTAGTAAATCGAGGCAGGTCCCCTATAACCATTGATCCGATGAGTACACGATCCTCGAGGAAGAAGGTATAGCTCATTGGAATTGTACAAATATAATATTGAGCATAATGTTTTTTTTTTTAAATTTCTTTTTTGTGTGTATATTGGTTTCATTCTGATAATGTTTTCTACTTCTTTTTGACAGCAAGATGACCGAGGCAAGTCCCCGGATGTGGATTAGACAACACCAGCATAAAGGCATCAGGTAAACCTAATTGTAATTTTATGAATTTATCATGATTGATATGTTTTGTTAATATACTTTTCTCCCCAGTCTATTGCTTTCACGTCAGTAATGTTTTATATATTTTTGTTGAAAACCACTGATTTGGCGTATGAACCAGTGTTAGAGGAATCAATAGCTTTATATGTGGATGAGTTGATGCACGATGTTGGCATTGGTTATTCTCTAGATCCGATTAAGATGATAGAGAAGGCATTGAGAAAAATTAATGAGGATATCTTTTGTCTGTTATTCATTTAGCCATAGACAGATGCGATTAAAGCCAAGGTTGATGTCTTGGTAAAGAGATCGCATGACTTGCAATTAAGTTGTGGAATCTTGAATCATAATATAAATTCATTTAGTACTTTATAATTCTTACTTATATATTATGGTGCACTTATAAAATATGGTTTATATTTACTCGATTTTCTATGACCATACACTAGTGGTTAAGGCAGTGTTGGCCCCAATGATGCTCATGGAGAGTCGTCACATGAGAAAATGACCCCACATACATCTCATGTGCCACTTTTTTTGAATCAACAGTCAACAACATGTTTCACGATACCCTCTGGGGTAGCTGTGAGTGCACCTGGTAGTGACCAGTGCACACCGGATCATGCAGAAGAAAGGGTTAATGCATAGCCTGCTAGTACTGATATTGCCAAAGAAACTTTTCATGGATCTTCGCTTGTCACTAGCAAAGGTACAATACATACAAAATTTTTGGTGCACAAAGAGACCGTTCCAATAAATATAGAGAAGATACCAAGTAATTATTATGTATTGTTCAAGTTAGTGTTTATAATTTGATTATAATATACCGGTAAAACATTGTCTTTCAACTAATGATGGCATGATCATTTTGCAAGAAATGATGTTTTTTATAAACATGTAAATGATTTGTCCTTGGATGTCTTTGGTCCCACCATCTGCACAAGGTGGGATAAACAAATTTAAAATTTAAAATATGAGTTCACTAATCGATTGGTTGGCTTGTTAGGAAATGAGGCCTTTAATAGAGTCACTGTCCTAAATAAGGATGGACAACATATAAATATTGTCTGGGACCAATATAGGGTTCACCTAGAAAGGAACCCTAGGTATGACCACCCTCCGATTATTCCAACTAGAGAGTGGAAATCCCTAGTGGAATATGGAAAGGAGAGAGCTATGAGAAAATAAGGAAAGCTACCACTAGGCATAGGGAGGTATGCAATACTTTCCACAATCTAATTCTAAAACTTATTATTATTAATTTATACATAAAATTTGGATCATCTAACGTATTTCAACACTTTCATAGGTTGTCTGAGACATCAAAAGCCACAAAGGCAAGACAAGAAAAATTTGGTCAGCACAAGCTTGGTCCTAGTGGTTATTCGAATTTAGTGGCATGAATTAGTATCGAAAAACCAATAATGCATACAAATAATAAATTGCAAAGTATTTTCATTTTATTGCATCGCAAAAGGTAAATTCATGATGTTATGCAAATATGCAGGTCGACCGATTCAAAGAAGTTCCCACTGAGGAAGAGTTGAAGCTTGGGTTCCAGCACGCCTTTGGAGCTGTTGTTGAACGGAAAAAAAGATTGTCTGGGAAAACAAAGTCTTCTGGTGATCCATCTTGCGCACATATATATAAAATATATACAGTTTAATGAATATTTATTACTTGTACAATCTATTCGTTATAAAAAATTGCCATAAAATATTGACTCTGTTTTGAGCAGGAAAGCAACAATCCAATCAATGTCGAAGATGGACAACAACCAATCGAAGATCATGCTTCGAATCCTAGAAATGAATTTATTCATATGCTACATTTTTAAATATTGCTTTGCAGATGGTGAACATTAATTGTACTTTTCCATGTTTCAACTGTAGAGCATGTAGAGGATCACACTGTACAAGTTGAGACTAGAGTACAGGAATATGAAGTACATCATGTGGCCACATCAGGTAAAAAAACACCTTTGTAATGTTTTTATAAATGAAATAATTGTCATTATAATACCATAATATATCAATGTAACATTTTCAAATTAATGTAGCAAATTTGGACCCCTTGCCGTAAAATCCACGACAAGTTGATGAACCACCAAGAACTAAACAACAAATTCAAGACGATGAGTTTCTTCTTGATTTTGTAAAGAGAAAAAAAAAATAGAAAGAAGTGACTAAAGAAATTCCATGAAATTATTTTTGATAATATAATGTCATGCATATTTTTTTTCCTACTGAATGAAGGGATGGTTTAATAAATGTTGGCTTTTATTGAGTGAATGGTAAATGTTTATTTATGATGAAAACTGCATGTTTGCACATAATTGTTTTTCAAGTACATGCATTGGGTATGGGGAATTGAGAGTGATGTGAGGGGGGGGAGGGGCCATAAGAGCTTCCACCTTCATGTGGTTGGTCCTGTTCAATAGAGAATATTAAATTATTCTCAAAACAAAGAGGAGCTCAATGAATGGCTATGATGGCTTAAGGGAAGATGATGTTCACAATCAAATAGGTAAAGAAATCGAGACATGGAAAACTTATGATAGTTTGAGAAAGGGTAAAATAAAATGAAATTAAGCATCAACAATAATATCACTAATCAATTCAATGTTTAACAATAAACCATGCACATGTTGTAGTGAGGATTTCTCCTCACTGTAGGAGCGGGAATGACTCCCTTGTGCCTATAGGGCACAAGGGTAGGTTCCTACTGTTGGAAAACAGGAAAAACAAAATGGAAATGCAAGTAAACAAAACAGTAAATTAAACTAAGCTTATCTAGTGACAGAAAACCATAACTAAACTAAATCATAAGCAAGAGTAGAGAGAAGAAGTGGAAGCTTTGTGAACCCCTCTGTAGAAAACGGGTTAGGGTTCCGCCTCCTTAAACCCTGCAAAACAAACCTAAGCTACAATGGAGAAACCTACAAAGAATATTAAATAAAACCTGCAAATAGAAGTGAGGGTTAGAAAGCAAATAAAGCAACTAAACAAAGCATGCAAAGAAACATTATACCTTCTCTTGGGTGGAAATGGGCCACCATGCCCTAGCTCATGGGAGCACCTCTCTTGGTTTGGGAGCAATGGCTCAATGGGAATGGAAATGGAGGAGGAGAGGGAGTGTGGGTGGTTTGAGAGGCAAAGGTCTCAAAGCATCCATGGGAAGCATAACAATAAGCAAGGGAGAAGTGTTTCGAGAGTGACCCCCCACCCTTCTTTTATAGTTTTTTCCAAGGGATTTTAGGGTTTTAAGCCCTTGGTCAGGGATTTAGCCCCTTTCGCCCTAACTTTAGCCACTTTTTGAGGGCTTTAGCTCCTAGGGGGCTATTTTGGGCTCTTTTTTGGGGTTTTTAGCCCTTTTCTTCACCCTTGGGCTCTTTTGGAGGTGTGGGGGTCAAATGGAAGGTCTTATGGAGTGGAATGAGTGTTGTGAGATGGTGTCCTTGGGTGGTGTAGGCCATTGAGAGTTATGTGGGGGATTTTTGGGTTAACAGATTGCCCCCTGATGTGTGAGGGCAAGAGCTGAACGTATGGCCGACATACATCATAGGATTTGTAGTGTAGAGGTGGTGCTTCTGGGGCTGGGGCATGGTGGATTTTGGTTTTTGTATTAATTTGGTTCCCATCAATGGGTGAGATACAATAAATGTGTGACATGTATATGGACGAGGCGGGCATCCCCATGCTCGTGACAATGTCAAAAGAATAGTTTGATCTATGCTCTAAAATACAAGAGCCAATCATATACAACTGATGTTACAATGTTGGTTACCTCTATGTGAGGCTGAATACAATACTGATCTAGTACATTGGACCCATGGAATTCTCATCGAATGCTATATCTTCATGACTGACGGTCTGCTGGATCTGGTACATAGCTGTGTGGACTCGCTGATCGAGAGTCAGAGTCTCTGTGGTACAAGTATGTTGCATCAATCATAAAAGTATATTGAAGCACTGCTGGGGCTTCAGATCACTATCTCCAACGCAACCCGAAAATCACAAGGGACTTAACCTGTTTAGGTCCCTCGAGTGGACTCACCAATGTGCTAGAGTCGGGTGACATTCGGGGTCTTCGACCAAGTACTGTGTGAAACAAACCATGTACGAATCTCAATGGTGCGATGATGGAGTTGAAGTTGAGCACGTGAGAAACAACCATCCCAAGAGGCACTAAGGACTCCTCTCAAGTGGTCCAAGGAACTCATCAATGATGTAAATGAAACCAAGGTACAGGGACCTCTGGGTCTATCCTCTGGAATATGTGTGTTGGCGTCGATAGAGGGAGACCTGCCCCTAGTCAAGGCAATGATGTTTCCTTGACCAGGAGTGTGAGGGATAACCGAAAGGTGTGAAGCAATCTACAGACTGACTCACTAAATTGGGGGGGAAGGGAAAAAATTGAACAGGGGCAGGGGGGGAGTGGGAGACTCAAACTTCCTTTGTTCAGAGTATGATGGCATGGTGGACTAGGCAGCAAATGAAACTTAACTCAAGGGAATGGGATCATAGCTGTAATACTGGGAATGTCATTGCAGATGGGAAATACTTAGAGGAGGTGGACACTTTTGATACTGATGGGATCCAAGGAAGACACATTGCAGGGTACTATGAACAAAGTCGACCCAATGTGGGGATGCTACCAAACTGTTTTCTATGGGGTGGTGTCTAGGGACACCGTTGTGGTACGATCTCGTGGATTTTTGGTGAGTTAGAGAAGGTAAATGCTCGATGGTGCTTTCAATTTTAGAGAGTCTGAAAGCATGAAGAAGACTCCTATGGGGGCTCTTTTTCATTGGTAGTCTCCTGTGTCTGAAAAATACATAGGAGAGCTTTCCCATCCTGGAGGGGATGAGAGACTTCTTTACCGTTGGTAGTCCAATCAGGTTGGAAAAGGTTAAACCTATACTGATTGGATGGTCATTCAAATACTTTTACGAGCATGAACGAAACCAAGTTTGCTCGATGATATTTTCTTGTTGAGATGGTTGGAAAAGAGATTAACGACAACCGATGGTGAGATTTTTCGTAAAGTGTGGCCCCTCTGCCCGAGAAAGCATAAAAGTATGCAGAGGGGTACGGTCTTGGCTTGAGTGTGCCAAGGAGGTCCTTTTCATGAAATGGTATACATGGTCTGCAAAAGGAGATAAACGAGATGATGTAGATTCCCTTTCCTGTACTTTAGTGAGTTGGAAAGGAAGCAGCTATGCTCGATGATCTTTTCATTGTTTTAAGGAGTCAGAAAAGAACTTAAACAAAATTCCAATGTGGTCAACCGATGGTGGCACATGCGGTGCCCCATGTCAGGATGGTGGATAGAGGTCCATAGGTCATCCATGCAATATGGATGGAGCAGAAGGCTCTCAAACATACCAATACATGCGTGGGATAGATGGCATCAGATGCTCGCGAGTCAGTGCGGCAGAGGCACACAAACCGAGGTGGCTCCCGGACAGAGGTCAGGAGAGTGTGTGTGTGTGTTGTGGTGGATGGACTTGACTACATGCGATGTAAGTACAAGTCCAGAGGAATTTATATGCCAACTATATGCAAGAAAAATAAATTGTTTTGTGGACAGTGGTCCAGTGGTTCATGTAAGGTGCGGTGAATGGAAAAGACAACTATGTGTTAAAAATGAAAAATAAAAGCTAAAATTACAATCCTTAACGGGCGGTGGCTCGAAAACTCGCATGAGTTGCGGTTGAGAAGTGTGATGCAAGTACAGGTTCGTAGACACTCACATCATCATGTCATGGCTCATAAATCGAGGTGACTTGTGGGAAATGGTCCCGAAATTGATTAGTTAAACATGAGACGATGGTCTCACTAAGAGATTTGATCTCGGAGGTGTGAGAGGTGTCTCGAATAGGTTTTGGGTGACTTTGGATTAGCAGCTAATAGCACTGCCCTGAATTGTGCTAAAAAACATTGAAAAAAAAGAAAAGAAAATGAAGCGACTCATTGGTGATGTTAAGTGTAAAATATCTTGAGGTAGAGCTCATTGCGGGGGTTCTCCAAGAGTTGTCCATCAGAGTCAATGAAGAGGTGTGTCCCCTTGCTGAGACGAAGGTCATTGGCAAGGTGGGGTGATGGAATCTGGTCTATTATGGGAAGAACCGATTCCACACTATGGTTTAAAGGGAATGGGGTAAAACCGGAGGTGGTCTTACAGATCTCTCCGTCATTGCGTAAGTGGTGCCAGGATAGATCAGGTGGATCTTCCACGACCGATGGGACAGAAGGGAAACTGGTGCTAGAGACCATGTAAATGGTATTGGTTGTGGTTTTGGTGGCCTTGCGGGCTAGTCTCTGTTGGAGGAAGAGGGGCAGACCTGAAGACGAGAGGAGTCTTTAATGGACCTAGAGGTAGGTGCAACATCATCTCAATTGGCTGGACATGAGTCAACACATCTTGGGGCCTCAGGGGTATGGTAGGTGGTTCAAGGTACCACATAGGATCTCCTAGTGTGAAATCCTATAGATTGTGGGTTGCTAAGACAGAATTACTCACGATCCCAGATGGTAGGAAAAGGAAAGGGAAAAGGAAAAGTAAAAGGAAAAGGATCAACTGAGGTTGAGGTTGCGACCGAAGTTGTAGTTGCCGATGGAGCTGGGCAGCGGAAATAACAGAAGAGATAGGTTTGATGGACCGTCGGTGATGGTGGAGACAAGAGGGTCTGTAGAATTGGAGATCATGTAAATGGACATTGTGTCTGAAGAAGGAGGTGGTGGGTGAACTTCTTTGATCAAGGTGATCTCAGACTCAAGGGAATGGTGATGGAGGTCGGTGAGAGCCATTCAAAATTTGGGTAGGTCTTGGCAATGGTGGGAGTAATGTCCATACAAGCCATAAAGGGCGCAAGCATGGTTTGTCCTCAATGCCTTGTTCCTAACTACTGGTGCATTTGGGAGTTCAACAACAAGGATGTTTTCATTTGTATCCATGGCATCCAGATGCACACAGATCACTGGGATTTCAGGGAAATTCTGAGTTGGATGGCCCTATTGTTCATAGATAGCACAAGGTGGGACTTGTCATGGTTTTGTGGTGGCTTTGGTGTTTTTACCCCTATCCCTTTTGGGTTGGGGCGGTGCAAGTGCGGGTGCAGTGTTTGGATTATGCAGACCAGGTGGAGGGTGAGACTCAAACGCAATAGGTTGCACCGGGGTTAACACAACCTGGGGCATTGCTGGTTGAGCTGGTGGATCAAGATACCACACCGGGATCCCCAACATAAAGTTGGGTAGGCTTAAGGTGGCCATGAGCGGCTTGCTCATGACACCAGGTGGGGGAAAGAGGAAGGGAATTGAATGGACTAGAGATGAGCCCACATAAATCCTAGCTGGTTGCATGTGGGGGTGGGGTTGTGGTTGCAGCTACGTGTAATGCTGCTACTACAGGTGATGTTGCGGCTGCTATTGGCATTGCGGTTGTGGACGATGTTGTGGTTGTGGTTGGGGTTGCGGCTGCGGTTGCTCTTTGGGTGTAGCGGTGCTTGATGAGACTATGCACAGGTCCGTAGTTTGCTTTTGTTTTAGTGGTGGTGACACCAACGGGAAAGGAGCTGTCATGGTGGGATCGGTTATCAACCCATGGCCCACATTCAACGGTGGGGAGGTTGGTGTGTTTTCAACCACAGTGTTGGTTAAAGGGATGATGTTAGCATGTGCAGTCGCCCCTTGTGGCTCAATGGTGGTGATGGTAGGGATAATGTTGGCAGGTGATGTTAACCCTTGTGGATCATGGTAGGTGAGCTGGTCAACCGTCACAATCTTCCCTTCGTGGGGGAACATCACGAGGCAGAAGACAGTTGACTCGAAGGCTCGCATGGCATACATGTAACTCCTCCCAAGGAGGAGGTTGTAGTCCAGTTGAGCATTGACGACTTCGATGTCGATCAGGACTGTCTTCCCAGCTAACGTGATGGGTGTTAACACTCAGAATGTACCCAGGTTGCAAAAGGTAAATTCCAAAGGTAACAACAAAAACCACTTCAGAAAGAAACTGGCTTTCCTTTCCAGAGAGGGATCTCTCAAATATAAATTTAACAAGGCCAGATATAAAATCAACAATTAAACATCATATAGATGGTTGAAATGATACACATGATCATTGAGCAATGGAGTCAAAATACATAAAAATATCACAAGGTCGCATGCATGAGATTTCATCAAAGGCAAGATAACCACTCAATTACAGTCATTCATTTAGTTCAGGTGGAAAAGGAAGAAATATGAACAGTCCATCAATATAGAGCTTCATAAGATTAATTCCATATTAACTTTAGCAAAAACATTTATGAAATATATGAAACAATAGTCAGAGCACAACAAGTATGAATTCCAACCATTCAACACTATGCTTCAGATACGAGGAAAACAAAATGGAATGTAAACACCGAAAAAACAATCACATAAGAAAGAAAATACAGACTGTATGTAAACAACACAAGAATCTCTGATACCTCACACGCATTCAACTTTGTTATTTCAAAAATTATCTGTCTTCAAAAAAATTAATCCAACAAATGGGTTCCAACCCCCAATATATCAAGTAAATGCAAATATATACATAAATGATTTCTTCCCAAGAATATTTAATAATTGAATAATCTGTTTAATCAAAGTCTTTATAACCATATCCCTAACAACTAGGAATAAACTACTTGCTTTGATCCCGATAACAGATCATTTAATTAAAATCAATTTGGTGACAACAAGGCTTGAACAAGCATCTCCATAGCGCGCAACACCTGTTTTCACGGATGAATAATAGACTTTGTTTTTCCGAATCTTTCCACGGCTCTCCATTGTTCTGCGCTTGGGATGTCATACTCAATAATTTCTCAAATAGACACTTCCAGATCCATATAGGTCTCATAAGACATAGTGGGCAGCCCTCCTCTAACGATCAGAAATTTCTGCAATATCTCGAAGTCTTCTGTCAACTTGTCCACGATGACTTTTCCCTTCAGTCCCTTTACCAAATCATCAAACTTGGAGTGATCCATATGGATTTGTACTAGCAGGCTATGATAATGTTCTCGAGAAAAAAGTCTTCCTTCTTCGTCCCAGAAAGAAGGAAGGCCATCTTCAAACAATTCTTTAAAAGCATGCCTGAAATCATTAATACGCGAAGTCATCTCATCATCCTTATCTTGTACTGTCTTCATAAGATGATGTTTGTGAATGAAACTTTTTGACCACAGTACTATAGCCACTTTGTCTTTGATTCCTATATCTTGCAATTTTTGATAAGTTAATGAATTCAAAAAATTCAGTGCATTCTGAGCTGTACTTAGGGGCTTCCTCTCCATGGTCTCATTTACTAGTTTTAATCTCTGATTGGATAAATTAACCAATGCACTTTGGTCATGAATGAAATTCAAATAATGTCTGAACTTAGTAACCTCCACAAACAATGTATCCCATATTATATGCTTGGCTCCCTGAAGAGGCCCCTTTCCTGTATTCCTTTCTTTTAATTCATTAAGCTTCTTTTGTAATTGACCCTTGTCCTGTAATATTTTATTCTTGTTTTCAACCATTTTAGTCAGCTCGGATTTGATTTTCTCATTTTCTTCTTTTAATTCCCTTATCTCTACATCCTTCAGGCTTACTTGTGACATGGGTACTAGTAAATCATCAATAGAAAAATCACTTAAAGGCTTTTCAATATTTACAATGGTCAAATCTTCATCAGTAGGAGTATGGCTCATTAATTCTTCCATAATCTCTTTTTCATCATTCTGGTCTTTCTTTAACCGTAAAATTTGTGTCATTAACTTAGTTCACTCTGTTTCCCATTTATTCTTTTCTTCTTGCAGCTTCACAGTTTTGCCTTTGTACTCCATCATTTCCTGATGAATTTTATCTTTCTCTTCTTGCAATACTAACAACTCTGATGATTGAACATGTTTGGAACTCGAGATTTTCAATTTCTTCTTTAGTGCCTGAAGGGAATTATCTTTTTCTTCTAAAATTATTCTAACAGCTTGTGTGTTTCTTGTTTCATCCCCCGAGCTTATGACATCTACTTGCAATTTCTTTATTTGAATTGAATTCGCCTTGTTTTCAACTTTCTCGTGCTTCAACTGGACCTCTAATTTATCAACCAAAACATGCAACTTGTTAATTTTCATCATGTCATGTAATAAATCTGAATAAATTATATCCCCTGTCTGTTTGGGCAGTTGTATTTTATCAGGTACACTGATTTTATCCAATCTTACTTCCATCTCGGGCACTTTTTTGTCACTTACCATAGCTAATTTTAAAGTGTTCCTCTCTACATCCCGAGTGGAAATCAGGGACGTATTTGGGTTACCCAGACTTCTCACTCCTGGGAGATGATTTTTAGTTTCTTCTAAGGACTGCCTCTGCTTTTCTACATAACTAGTCATGAATTCTACTTTAGATTTACAAACTGAACTGGAGTCTGCATCATTTTCACTTTCAAAAGAAAACTGGTTCATCTGCACTGACTTCTTAGGAATCAGAACTACTTTTTTCAACTCATCTGAGACTACTTCACTTGAAATTTTATCATCTTGAGATGTTTTGGTCTTCTTACATGAACTGTCTTTATCTATTTCCATATTTTCAATCTCAGAAAAACTTCTTTTAATTAAAACATTAGAACTTTCTGGCACTTGAGACACTATAATTGATCCACTGCTTGTACTTTCATTGCCTACTGGATTTTCCACAAAATGAGACAAATTGGCTACTTCCTTCAAAACCTCAACAACTTGGTGATCAAATGGTTTGTTTTTATTTGCTTGTTTCCTTAGAGAAATTATATGATAAGGATCTGTTGAGGCCCCGAAATTCGCAGGCAGCAATAGTAAGGGATTCTACCCAATCAACGTTTCCAACTAGCCCGTTGACTGTTTGGTATGGGGAATCCGTCCGGTTTGCGGTCCGGCTACCGTAGGTCAAGTACAAAACAAAGGATTCACCGGTTACGGCCCGGTCCACCGAGTTTTTGTATTATTTACTTAAGTTATGAAATGCAAGTGCCTAATTAACAATGCAGGTTGATAAAGATGCAACGAATAGTCACAATGTGATGCGCAGGTTCTTACCTCTCGTCTTAAGGCTCACAAGCATCTAAATCGCATACAACAAGAAATTAAAACTAACTACCTAATCTATCCCTAGGGAGTAGAATTATCATTCATCGGTGAGTAATACATTTTGTACATGCATAATGAAAAGTTACAGATAGCTGATACTTTTTTCAAGACACATGAACGATTACAGATATTTGAACAACCAGATAGCCAATTGTTTTATGAACAACATTTATTACTCACAGTGGAAAAACATCCCAAATATACTGAAGAACATTCAACAAGAACATAGGTTCAGGAAGTTAAATACTCTCACAGTTAATGAAATACAGCTGAAAACGAAATAGTTCCCCTTCATCCTTATTCATTTAGTCACATTGATACATTCCACATTGCGCTCTTTCCAGCAGGCGAAAGTTGCAATTTCTGATTGTAAAACGAAATAGTTCCTCTTACAAGCAAATGGCTTACAAAATATTCCAGGGAAAAAGTCCTTTCTAAATCCTACTTTCAAATATTTAAACTACAATTACAAAGCGCTTCAGTTTCCCCCAAATGCATGATCTTTCAGTGTCCCAAACATTTCACATTCCTCTATCTTGTCTGTATGCAATCATGAACCACTTGATAACTGATCAATTTTTTGGGTCCGCGCCTTTATAGCTCCATATTTTGTCCTTTTACTCCCCTGGTCTTCCTGGCGATCCCCCTGGTTTCAGTTATACTTCCGCTAATCGGTTCGTCTTTCTCCGTACCATGGTAGATTGACCGATCTCCTCAAAACCGTCTGCAATCAATCGACAAGCATCATTCAACAGCAGCAAATTTTACCAATTGAAATGACTATTCCACAAGGAAATCGCCAGGCATACTGCCATTGCATTATCAAAATTTTATCAGTCGCCGACACTACTACCTCGACCATCTCCAGACCTGACAACATTACTAGCGGCGGCAAAAGGGAAACTTATCCGTGGCTAAAAAACCAACACCGAAAGGGTAGACCAATTCGTAGGCGGGAAACTTAAAATCGACAATCGGAGGATATTAACATCGGGGGCTAAACTGCTTTCCCAGCCGCAACGGTGGAAGAGAAATAAGTTGCAGGTAAGTGAAACGTGGGTGGGAAAAGGCCTTAGTCGAAAGTCGGACGACTTTACACTTTGGATGGCAAAACAGTTTGGGAGCCGCAGCGACGGAAAAGAGAAGGCTAGAGCCATGCGATGCAAGTCGGAAGTCGGACGGATTTGCACTTCGGGGGCCAAATGAATCCCACAGCCGCAATGGCGGACGAGAAATGGCTTCAGGCACGCGGCTAAATCAGGTTAACACACATCGACAATTGGAGCTTTTCACACTTCGGATGGCAAAACAGTTTGGGAGCCGCAACGTCGGACGGGAAAAGGCTATCAGCCGCCGATTTAACAAAAATGACTTAAGTGTTTCAGACAGTTTTTAAATCAACATCGGACAGAAAATATGTCATACCTCCGCAATGGCGACCACAGCAAAGACAACTGGTTCGATCAACAAGCAAAAGCAAACTTAAAATCTGCGATCCACCATAGACTCCAAACACGATCAAAATTTGAATCTTGGGTAAGATTTAAGCTTTTACAATCATCTAAATTAAAACCAGACCAAACTCAAAGGATCCAACGATCAAAATGAAATCATGAGGAGGGACCCAAATTTAAGAAATTTGGGGGAAAAACAGTTGCAGCTGCAACAATTGGCGATTACGTGGTGAACCTAGATCTCTGGGCGATTTATCTTTGAGTGACAAACTGTTTAACAACAAATGCATCTTACTGAATTCTTCCAGCTATCTGGATTTCTTGAATGCCGGAAGTGTGTTCCTTCAATCATTGAAAGTAGTCCAATTTGGGAGAGTGGAAACCAAGATTTTCAAGTCTAGATAACTCTGTTGAGGCCAGAAAATGAGTTACATTATTACTTTTGTCTTCAGATGGCAAATAGCTTCGGACACCACCGGATTGTAGCATATGGTAAACATAAATATTCATTTGTTCCTCATTCCCATGCCATCCTAGCACTTTTGTCCCTTTTCGTCCGAGTCCTCCTGCATGTCTTTCTTACTAAATCTTAATTCAGGATCCTCTATCCCATAGTGTCCTTTTGTGTGAGTGGTGTACTTCAAGTTTCAGCTCACGGACGGAGAGGATCTTTAGGCAACTTAGTACTCATGATTCAGCATTTGCTTTGATTTATGATGCTTTCATAGGAGTTTTTTGACTCTTTATTTGGCTTTTGGCATTCATTTCTTGGCATGGGATCATTTATATTTAATATACTGTTCACCTTGCTCCTTTCCATGGGTCCTCTGCTTTCGCTCCTTAGAACATTTTAAGTGTGACGTGGATGGAGCCCCAACATAGTATTCCAGACTCTTTGAATCCTATTTATTTCACAGGGATTAAGCATGACTTTAATGCACATAGAATTATTCGAGAAAAACACTAAACTTGAAGAAGTTCATTTATACAAACAACAACCAACAGTCTGATCACTAAATTGTTTATCACCCCAAAAAAATTTGATGTTCCCCAAGCAACCGCGGGTTCGTCCCCTTTATTGAAAACAAGAAAAATTCAAACTAAAGCAAACTGAAAAACATGACTCAAAAGACAGCCAGATGAATTATTTATATACAATACAGAAGAAATCAAACAAACTCAGGAAAAATAAGGCTTGAGAACCAAACCATTTACTGGTAGGTTCTCCTCCCACCCTGCAGATCTTGCAACTTATAAGTAGAAGGACCAAGCTTGGCTGCAATCTGAAAAGGGCCTACCCACAACTGCTGGAATTTGGTATGCTTTCCTTTCTCATCATGGGGGTGGTCCCATTTGAGGACTAAATCTCCTACTTCAAAGTCTTTTGTCCCAGCTTTATGCTTGTCAAACCATCTCTTAACTGACTCTTGTTGTTGCTTAAAGTGTTCCTTGGCTTTAGATCTAGCCTCTTCTGCTTTCAGGAGATTATATATTCTTATCTGTAAAACTTCATCATCAGACCCTCTAGACTCTTGAGCTAGTATGGAAGATGGTAGCATGATATTGGGAGGAAGGATGGCTTCTTTTCCATAGACAAGGGTATACAGAGACACTCCAATCGCAGACTTGGGGGTGACTCTATCGGCCCAAAGGGAATTTGGTAATGCTGAGTGCCAACTCCTCTGGTTTTCTACCACAGTCTTCTTTAAAATTCTAATCAAATTTTTGTTAGAGGATTCAGCCAGGCCATTTCCTTGTGGATAGTAATTAGCAGAATAATGCAATTTTATCCCTTTATCATGAGCAAATTCAGTCAATTTAATTGATGAAAAGTATTTAGCATTATCAAAGACTAACGAAACTGGAACTCCAAACCTGGTCACGATATGATCTTGCAGGAAGCTGATGACTTCTTCTTCGTTTATCTTGCGCAGCGGGATAGCTTCGACCCAGCGAGTGAAATAATCAGTCGCGGTCAGAACGTACTTGTGCTGCAGAGAGGAATTTGGTTTTATTTCTCCAATAATATCCAGTCCCCATTGCTCGAATGGTTCCGTGATAATCACAGGCTTTAGGGGTGCTGCTGCTTTAGGCTGTCTCCCACCACACCTTTGGCAAATATCACACTTCCTGACATGTGCGTGTGCGTCTCTAAAGAGCGTAGGCCAGTAGTAACCTACCCTGAGGATTTTGTGGGCTGTGGTATCCCCTGAATAATTTCCTCCAGCAGGACCGTCATGCAATTCTGCCATCACTTTCTTCGCATCTTCCTTTTCTAAGCATCTGAGAAGAACCTCGTCATAATTCTTTCTGAACAATACCCCTTCCACAATTTGATAAGATGCTGATTTAAGACGTAGTGCTCTTCTTTGCTTGGAATTCCAATGTTCAGGTAATAGCCCTGCCTGCAAGTAATGTACAAGGTCTCTATACCAAGACTCGGGAGCTGTAAATAAAGGACATACATCCATTACATGTAATTTGGCCTCATCCCCCCAGGCTTGTTCTTCATTGTTCCCACTTTTAGTCATCAATTTACACAACCCTTGACCTTCAACTATAGAGGCTGGCTTGAATTCAAGGTCGTACTCTTGAAGAGCTGTTACCCAGTTACCTCTTCTTTCTCCTAACTCCTTCTGTATAAGAAGAAATCTTACGGCTGGGTAGGGAACTATTACCTTGGTTCGATTCTTTAATATATAAGTCCTGAATTGATTTACTGCTTTGAATACCGCGTAAGCTTGTTTATCAACAACTGGGTAGTTCAATTCGGCCCCTTGTAGACCAGTACTCATAAAGGAGTTTGGGAATTCATCCCCCCTTTCTTCTTTTTGGGTGAGCACGACTGCCAGTGAATCATCGGATGCAAACGTATATAGAATAAAGTCTTTATCAAAGTCTAGGATTTTCAAGGAGGGTGCGTGTGCAACAACAGTTTTAATTTTGCTGAAAGCATTCTTCTCAATTTCAGTCCACTTGAATTGTGCATTCTGTTTGACCATCTGCTGCAGCGACTTAACGGTCTGAGCGAAATCAGGCACAAACCTTCATACGAAGTTTATGGTTCCCATGAAGGATTGCATCCCCTTTTTATTATGGGGCAAGGGGATTTGATCAATAGCCTTAATTCTTTCTGGATCAATGGAGATCCCTTGCTTTGACATGATGTGACCCAGCAACTTGCCTTCTGTGACAGCGAACACACATTTCTTAGGATTGAGTGAGATGCCATACTTCTGACAGCGTTCAAAAATATGCCTTAAGTGAAATGCATGCTCTCCTCTTTTTTTCGAGAATATCGTAATATCGTCAAGGTACACTACAGCGATGCGGCCGATCAATCCATGGAAAGCTATGTCCATAGCTCTCTGAAATGTTGCTCCCACATTTATAAGCCCAAAGGGCATCCTTCTGTAGGCAAAGGTTCCCCATTTGGTCCTAAACATTGTCTTCAACCTGTCTTCCTTAGCTACTAATAGTTGATTGTAGCCAGAGAAACTGTCCAATAATGAAAACAGTTCAGAACCTGAGACCATTTGGAGCAATTGCTCCATGGGTGGCATAGGGTAGTTATCTTTATCAGAAGCATGGTTTAGATTTCTAAAATCTACGCAGAGTCTGATTTCTCCAGAATTTTTTCTTACTGGTACCAGATTTAACACCCAATCAGAGTGTTTGACTTTGAAAATGATTCTAGCATCCAATAATTTCTTCACTTCACTCTGAATTAGCGGTTCCAACTTTGGATGAATTTTTCTCAATGGCTGCTGATATGGCTTGACGCCTGCTTTAATGGGGATGACATGTTTTATGATGCTAGTATCGTATGTGTTGGCTATCATGGGAAGACCCGGGTTTACGGTATTTAACCAACAACACCCCTAGCTCACTGGCCCTTTCGGCGACAGACCGCGAAGCGGCCCGAAGTCTCACCCGAAGTGATTCTAATGGGTTGGCCAAGGACTCAAGCATCTTGGACTAGGTTCTGTGGCGATCCTACTTGTGACTCAAAGCTCTGCTAGCCACGAGTCCTCTTTCTCTACGCGTCGCGATGACTCCATCCTTATCGCATCTCCGCGCACCAGGAAACACGTAACTTCCTTCTAACGCTAAGTCCTTAACCTACAGTATCGCGCACTGCAGCTCCTCTGCCGGTGCGGTATCGCCTCCCTACGATATCCTACTCACGCGGCTCAGCGCACTTAGCATGGTTCGTTTCGACTTGTAAGACTCAACGTGACAGGCTGTTTAATACTGCGACTAGTGACTGTTCAAGCAAAGCATAAATGAACCCACATACAACATGCCAAAGACTTCAAATTATGTTTATCCTTCTATTATTACTGTAAACTGATTAACACATTCATTCATTAAACTGTAAACAAAGCCCATGAAATGACTGATAAATGCACAAGTAAACATAACACATAAGTCAATCACATAACACTCGGTTTTAATGTGGTTCACCTCCAGGATGGAAGTTACGTCCACAGAACTGTGTTTTTATTATAGCTCAGGGGAAGGTAAAACACAGTTCTGCTGCACCGCATATGCAGCTCAAGATCTTCTCTCTTAGATCTCTTCTCTTCTCTATATTACACTCCTACAATATACTCTTCCCTCTCTCTCGATCCCTGCGGATCGTTACATGCATGCTCTATAAGCCAGCTACTGGTTACAGTAAGATTGCTACCGCTAATAATAGAACCAGAGCTTGGATTTTTCAACAGTCTATCTTACTTCTATTATCTATATCATCCAACAACTGTCTAACTGACCAACTAACCAACCAACCAACCAACCCTTTTACAATACAAAATATATCCCTTTATAGGCAGCCCGAAGGTCTTGCCATTACAACACTGTGGGCCTGTCCCAACAGTAACCCAAACCCTAATTAGTGCCAGTCGGCGTATCTGTACTTGAGGTAGCTGCTTTTCGTCACACCACAGCTCTCTGTAGTCTTCCATGCTTCCTGGCGCTGATCATGGGTACTTTGCACCGCTTCACTTTTCTGTCCTTCGTCTTCAATGCTTCAGCCTCATTGCTCCTTTTCCTTTATGAGGGTTGCTGAGCCCTCCTGTCTTCCACGACTACCTTCAATGCAATGGGTGAGCTCTCTCTTCTCAGCCGCTCAGGTACCGTTGTCTTTCTTGACTTCTCTGCCCCTACGGTCACAGTTTCCGGCTCTGATATCCAGCTAGAAACCTGCTACAGTGTTGTAGCTTTATCTTGTCTCCTCTCCGCCAAAACTGTCTGTCTGCTAAACTGGCAGTTTCTTCTGTAGCTGCGGGACCCTGCTCCAACAGTCCCCTAACACTTACTTGTGTCTCGTCCTCGAGCCACTACCAGCGGGCTTCTCCTGCTGTAGCTTCTCCTTGGCTTCCTGCGAAGTCCTCTGCAACCTGTCTTGAAGTCCTGCGACTTCCTTCTGCATTGCTTCGACACGCTCTTTATAGTTTTTGTAACTTGGTTCGTTGGGCTCTCTTATCCTTCCTGCCCTTAGTCATGTTCTCACTCTCGTCGCTCCTGAAACTTTTTAAGAACCT
>LPNX011110004.1:1133317-1177894 GCA_001517045.1 Pseudotsuga menziesii | reverse complement strand
CTCATACTTAGAAAATACCTGCCAGTGTAGACTAGTTCCCGGTGCGATGCCTCCTTTCAACTACACTGGACATCTGCACCACCATAAACTGGTTAAGCTAGGGATGAGTGGTGGGGTGGCTATCACTATAGAGCTTAAGCCTACTACCATTAATCCATGTGGGAAGAAGCTCCCCATTCAGCTGGCTGAGCTGAACGACACCTCCCTCTGTGTCTTGCTGTATCTGATATGGCCCCAGCCAATGCGTATTGAACTTTCCAGGAAAATTAATGAATTTGCTGTCATAGAGGAGCACTAGGTCTTCGATCTGGAAAGTCTTACTCTTAATGTGTCTGTCATGCCAAGCTTTTTCTCGTGCCTTCTGCACTTTCTGATGGAATCCGACGATGAATCTGTCTTCTTCTAAGGCAAGCAGCTGTGCTAGCCTTTCCTCCACTGTGTGTGTATCAGTGATCCCGGTAATCTGAGCAATTCTTAAACTAGGAAGGATATACTCCATAGACATAACAACCTCCTGTCCATACACCAAGCTGAAAGGTGTGTGTCCTGTAAGTTTCTTGCATGTGGTCCTATACGCCCATAATACAGCGTTAACTCTGAGGTCCCAATCATTCCTTTGGCTATTGCAGATCTTAGTAAGAGCATTTTCTAAAATCTTATTAAAGGCCTCCACCGTACCATTAGCCTGTGGGTGGTAGGGAGAGCTCTTATGGTGCTGAATCTGGAATTCTTCTGTCAAGGCCTCAATGGTGTGGTTCAAGAAATGTGTGCCTTGATCTCTCATCAAAATTACTAGGCATCCAAATCTACTGATGATGTTTTCAAAAAGGAACTGTGCGGCTGTAGCAGCATCACAATTTCTTACTGCTTTGGCCTCTACCCATCTGGTGAGGTACTCTGTTCCAGTGATAATATATCTCGCACCAGTGCGCTTTCTTAGTGGGTTGATAGGACCCACAAAGTCTATAGCCCATTTGTCAAATGTGCACAGCGTGACCTACGGTCGCAGTGGCATTTCATCGCGTCACGAGGGTTTTCCTACCCTCTGGCAGATATCGCAGCATCTACAAAAGTCCTTGGTGTCTTTATGCAACGTAGGCCACCATAATCCTGCCTCCAGGATTTTCTGCGCAGTCGGATTTCCTGCGAAATGACCTCCCGCGGTTCCTGAATGTGCCTCTCTGATAATAGGGTCTTTTTCATGTGGCATCACACATCTGCGCAAAACTTCATCCGGACCTAACTTGTATAGGTGTCCTGCGATGAGGGTGAAGTCTGCTGCTTTAACAACCAACTGCTTCTTTTGCTGCTTAGTAAACTCATCAGGTGCTACTCCTGTAGTGAGAAATTGAATAATATCGGCATAGTAATCGTCTGCGATCTGGATAGAAAACAACGACGCATCTGGCAGATTGTCATCTAGGTTACTTGGCTCTTCTCCTGAGTCTATCCGCGATAGATGATCAGGTCCGGCATTCAGTCTTCCTGGTTTCACAATGATTTCAAAATCATACTCCTGAAAGAGGAGTAACCATCTGCAGATTCTCCCCCCTAACACTGGCTTATTGACCAGATACTTCAAGGCGGAATGGTCAGTAAACATCTTGAACGGGGCACCCAATAGGTAGTGCCTGAACTTCTGCAGCACGTACACCATGGCTAGGCCTTCTCTTTCTAATGTGGTGTAGTTCTTTTCTGCTGTCGATAGCTTTCTACTGGAGTATGCGATAGGATGGTCAATGTCCCCTTCTCCTGGTTGCGTTAAGACAACCCCTAGTGCGATGCCTGATGCATCCACATGTACATGAAATGGCTTAGTCCAGTTTGGAAATACTAGGATGGGTGCTGTAACCATATTCTCTTTAAGTGTGTCTAGACTCTACTGACATTCCTCATTCCATAGGAATTTTACATCTTTCTTTAGAAATTTCTCCATTGGTGCTGTAATCATTGCGTAGCCCTTGATGAACTTTTTGGAGTACCTGGTATGACCAAGTACTGTCCTCAGTTGCTTGACTGAGTTAGGTGCTGGAAGATTTACAATGATGGTGATCTTCGCGGGATCTACCATCAAGCCTTGTCTGCACATAATATGACCCAACAAAATACCGAATGGTGCGCAAAATATACATTTTTTCAAGTTTAGAGAAATCTGGTACTGCCTACATTTCTATAACATCAGTCTTAAGTCTCCTATATGCTTTTCGATTAGTCCAAATACAGTCCAATCATCAAAATATACTTCTAGGAATTTATGGATGTATTCTTTAAATACAGCAACTACTACTCTAGAAAATATAGCTGGTGCATTCTTAATACCAAAGGGCATTACCATATACTGGAACGAGCCCCATTCTGTTGCAAAGGTGGTCTTGGATCGATCTTCTGGATGTATTCTGATCTGATGGTAGCCTGAAAAGCCATCAGTGAAGGAGTAGACTTCCTATCCTCCCACGTTGTCTAATACCTCATCAGTGAATGGTGTCGGAAATGGATCGTGAAGCGATGCATCGTTGAGCTTGCACAGATCGACATAGATCTTGATGTCCCCTTTGGTTTTCTTCTCTTGCACAACCATGGGGCTAACCCATTCACTTTCTTCTACCAGCTCAATGATGCCTGCATCTAGCATCTTATCGATTTCGTCCTTTACTTTTTCTTTGTAGCGCAGATTCAATCTATATGGGTGCTGCTTGACTGGTATAGCATCCTCCTTCAATGGTATCCTCATGACTCCCAGGTCGCCAACTATTCCCTTCATCTCTGTGAACTTGGTGGGAAATAGGTCCTGATAGTCATGTAACAAATCTGCAATCTGTCCGACTATTTCATCGTTCCAATGGTCTCCAATAGAGGCAAACTTAGGTTCTGTGTCTGTGCCAATATTGATCTTTTTAATCTTGATGGGCTCTGTGATTGCTGGAATCTCTAACTATGGTCCCTCAACATCGCGAGTCCCTTCTGACTCTGGAATGTTGGTGTTGCGAGGGTCTTCATCTGCCTCCTCTGGTTCTGATGTAAAGTTATAACACTCTAATGCCTCTTCTAGCTGGATAGCCCACTCAGGTTGAGCTGGCACTGATATGGTACAGTATTCAAATATCTTGCTCTTTATTACTTGTAGGGCCTGATCAACACCTGGATACTCATATTCAAAAGTGAAGGTGAGTAGAAAGCTATCTATCATAAGTGGCCATGTTATTGTTCCCTTGCGCAATTCAGTCTCTGTATACTAGTTCCTTGGAAATGTGTCCAAAGTATGAATGAATCGGTGAACCCATTCATCCTCGGGAATGTCCGACCAATTCTGTTCGCATGTCTGAATGTGTGACCTGGGGTCACTCTCTCCTGTGTACTTCTGCGGGACATACTCTCTGTCGACAGAAAATCTGATCGCCATCAATCTTTTAATATCATCCCATGATGCAATGTTCTCTTTATGCGCATACCACCATCTTGCAGGTGTGGCTCGTACTGCAAGGTCCATAGCTGCGATCCACTGCTCGTAAGGAATCTATTGCTCAAACTGCTCAAGGAAGTCCTGGATATCTGTCAGACCATGATATGATGGAATCTCATTGATCTCTACGCCAATCCATCGCAGTGACTTAGTCAAGTACGCGCACCTGCGCGTTGAGACTTCGTCAAGTCTGTTCTACCAGTTCTCTAGACCAACATCTGAATCCGATGCGCATGAGCTGTCGCATCGCCAACTAATGTTCCCATCTTCCATTGGATTGACATAGTCGATCTGGTTTGTGGTCATCTGATAGAGACTCTCCATGTTACGTGCCTCCTCCTCTGCTCGGATAGGTTCAATATATCTAGGACCCTGGAAAGGATCCAACGATGCGATGACCCGGATATGCACGTCCTCAAAGGTCATTTGTCTTCTCTTTAGGTCGATAACAACCATGTTACCGATCGCCCAATCAATGCCTAGTAGTGCTGGATATGGTTTACTGTCGCCAATGATTTCTATAACTTCAAAGTCTGCAAAGCTGCGAACTCCATCAATGTCAACTGGCACCTGTGGTAGCCGACCCAGAGGTGATACTCGCTGCTAGTTAGCTAATCTCAGGTGGATAGGCGATCTGAGTAACTTAGGGCTACCCATATGTTCCCATGTCTACTTAGTCAGAACATTTACGTCCGATCCTAGATCTAGGATTACCTCATCCATTTCAAATTCTCCCACATGCGCTGTAAGTCACATCTCTCTTCCCATTCTTGTATGTCCTGTAATATTATGAAGAGCACACTGTGTACTGCTCGCGGAAGAAGATGGATGGCACTGATCTATAATGCGCTGAAGTTCTGTGATAGCTTGCTCATTTCTTACAAGTTTTAGACAACTCCGCAGGAAGGAATGTACACTTCCTGTCATCTTGTCCTCATCGCATCTTCCTGATGTGGTAGCCTGTGGTGTCTGTACAAGGATATCACCACAAGGTGCTTGTTGCGGTATGCCCCTAGACGGCGGTACCTGCGATCCTGATTGCGTATGTTCATCAAAGAAAGCCTTAGCTTCCTGAAATGTTTGTTTGTTCTTTTGCAGGTCGAGTGGTGTTGCTTTGTTAGGAGCTCTGCGCACCCACTGGTGTCCTGTGTTCTTTTCCGTCTCTTGCGATGTCCCACTGGTAGAAACACCGCTACGAGTCACAATATTGACTCTTGGTTCTGGCTCTGCCTGCTCAGCAGCAATAAGCTAGATGTTCTGGTGTACTGCTGGCTTAGGTTCTCTGATCTTAGCTATCAAGGTAGGACACTCCTCTATAGTATGATCATAAGATTTGCAGTAGTTACAAGTGGTAGTGGGGCTCTGACAGTTCCTAGCATAGTGTCCTACAACTCCGCAGTTATAACAAGTAATTGGGCCGCGACCATGGCCAAAACCTTCTCCTCTGCCGAAGCCTTCTCCTCATGCGAAGCCTCCTCCACGGTCTCGTCCTCTGAATCCTCCTCCACGGCCACCATAAGCCGGATTAGGCTATGGTCCTGCTGCTGGACCCTGTGTCTCTGAATGGACTCTGTACAAGTCTTGCTTTGCTCCAACCATCATATCATAGGCTCTGTAATCGTGTTGATCATGGCCCATAGACTTGCAGAAGACGTAGTATAGGTTCTTAGGTGTCTGCACGTACTTCTGAAGTAAGGGGCACTGGTGAGGTAGATGTCCTCGCGTTTTGCATATTTCACACCACGGTCCATGGGTCTGTGGTAAGGGGTTAGGAGCCCCTGTTGCTATATATTCTACAAAGACCGGACAATTGTCTTTACTATGGCTCTGTGCTTTACATTTTATGCACCATATGTCTTGCACAACCTCTTTCCATTTCTTAAGTTCATGCAACTGTAATGTGAGATTAGCCAATTGATTTTGTAAAGTTTCCATGCCTGTACTGCTCTCAGCTAGAGGTGAAGTCTCTATTTTCATTGCCATCTCCAATGCGTCATCCTGCGTCTGGAGTTTCTGCTGCATTAACGGCAGTCTAATAGAGGGAGCAGTGCTGCAATAAACCATTCCTTATGCTGCTCCAGCGTGAACTCAAAACTGACTTGGTCGATAAGGGCTTTGAATTTCTGATCAAAGTCCCACACCGACTCTGTAGGTAGCTGCTTGATGTCTTTGAGTTCTGTAATACACTGTGACTCAGACTTAGGTTTCTTAAAATCTTTAATCATGGCGGTCTTGAACTGGGCAAGTGTCCTGGGTACTGTGGTATACTTTATGTACCATGTTAAAGCTCGATCTCTGAGTGTGGTGACCAACTGTACAAGTTTAAGGTTATCGTCATTGATTGTTTTAATGGTCCACATGGCTTCACATAGAAACCAATGATGCTCTAGGTCTTCTGCCCCTGTTCCCTTGAATATAGGTAGCTTCATATCATCCCCCATTCTATGTCTTCATGGTGGATGTTGATTTACTGTGTTACTACCACTCGGTGGTGTAGGTGGAGGTGATGTAGCAGTGGTAGGTACTGTCTGCGAGCTACTGGATGGAGTTCCTATGGGATTGTTCTGAGTCCCGGTCTGTTTCTGTGGGGTGTAAGGGTGGTAAGGGATACCCCCCTCTGTTCCTTCTGTGGTACGATGACTCTGCTGTTTGGTACTATCTGAACTGCCCTCAAATATTGGAGATCTGAAATCTACTTTATGCTTCTTTCCACTTGTGTTCTTCCAATGTCATCAAAATCACTTTTGAACTCTTGTGACATTACTATTTCTACTTATTCATCTGAAACTAGATCCATTGTTCCTTTTTCATGTAATAGCATCTTAATGGACAAGTTTAAAGATCTTAGGTACTTACCACGATATCTTTTGAAGAAGTAGCGCTCAGCCTCGCTAAAGCTTTTCATCTGGTCAACTGCAAACTCTGTGACGAAGCCTCCTAGCACACTCGCAAGCCAGAAGTCTACTGCCCTCGTGAGGGGATTATCAAGGTTCTCCACGGTCTGAATCAGCTCCGGTGTCTAGACAATGTCTCTTTTATTTTTGAATATGCCTGTATCAGTTAGCTTTGCTAACCAATCATAAAGCTCGTTTCCAAAGGTCAAAAAAAATATCGCATGGATGTCTGTAATGATATGTTTTTGTAACCAGGCCTCTGTGTTCAGTTTAGGGCTCCTGGTCTCTCGTTCGGAAAACTCTTTCAGGTTAGACCAAACCCACTCATTGAGTTGGTCTCTAGTAGGGCGCCACCAGAACATCAATGCTCAGTTTGTTCAAAACCGGCAACGGAACCATTTGTTGGCTATCATGGGTAGACCTGGGTTTACAGTACTTAACCAAAAACACCCCTAGCTCACTGGCCCTTTCGGGGATAGACCATGAAGCGGCCTGAAGTCTCACCCGAAGTGATTCTAATGGGTTGGACAAGGACTCAAGCGTCTTGGACCAGGTTCTGTGCTGATCCTACTTGCGACTCAAAGCTCTGCTAGCCGCGAGACCTCTTTCTCCGCACGTCGCATGACCTTCTTCTTGAGTCACGATGACTCTAGCCTTATTGCATCTCCGCGCACCAGGAAACACGTAACTTCCTTCCAATGCTAAGTCCTTAACCTACGGTATCGCGCACCGCAGCTCCTCTGCCAGTTCGGTATCGCCTCCCTGCGATATCCTACTCCCGCGGCTCAGCGCACTTAGCGTGGTTCGTGTCGACTTGCAAGACTCAACGTGACAGGCTGTTTAATACTGTGACTAGTGACTGTTCAAGCAAAGCATAAATGAACCCACATACAACATGCCAAAGACTTCAACTTATGTTTATCCTTCTATTATTGCTGTAAACTGATTAACACATTCATTCATTAAACTGTAAACAAAGCCCATGAAATGACTGATAAATGCACAAGTAAACATAACACATAAGTCAATCACATAACACTCGGTTTTAACGTGTTTCACCTCCAGGATGGAAGTTACGTCCACAGAACTGTGTTTTTATTATAGCTCAGGGGAAGGTAAAACACAGTTCTGCTGCACCGCATATGCAGCTCAAGATCTTCTCTCTTAGATCTCTTCTCTTCTCTATATTGCACTCCTACAATATACTCTTCCCTCTCTGTTGATCCCTATGGATCATTACATGCATACTCTATAAGCCAGCTACTGGTTACAGTAAGATTGCTACCGCTAATAACAGAACCAGAGATTGGCTTTTTCAACAGTCTATGTTACTTCTATTATCTATATCATCCAACAACTGTCTAACTGTCTAACTGACCAACCAACCAACCAACCAACCAACCCTTTTACAATGCAAAATATATCCCTTTACAGGCAGCCCAAAGGTCTTTCCATTACAACACTGTGGGCCTATCCCAATAGTAACCCAAACCCTAATTAGTGATAGTCGACGTATCTGTACTTGAGGTAGCCACTTTCCATCACACCACAGCTCTCTGCAGTCTACCATGCTTCCCGGTGCTGATCATGGGTACTGTGCACCGCTTCGCTTTTCTGTCCTTCGTCTTCAATGCTTCAGCCTCATTGCTCCTTTTCCTTTATGAGGGTTGATGAGCCCTCCTGTCTTCCACCGCTGCCTTCAATGCAGTGGGTGAGCTCTCTCTTCTTGGCCGCTCAGGTACCGTTGTATTTCTTGACTTCTCTGCCCCTACGGTCACGGTTTCCGGCTCTGATCTCCAGCTAGAAACTTGCTACAGTGTTGTAGCTCTATCTTGTCTCCTCTCCGCCAAAACTGTCTGTCCGCTAAACTGGCAGCTTCTTCTGTAGCTGCGGGACCCTGCTCCAATAGTATGTTTTCAAGTCTTCGTACATCCATGCAAAAACATCTTTATATTGTTTAAAAAAACTGACGAACTTGTCTCTTTCCGTTGGTGAACAACATTTTCCGAGATTCACAAATTTAGGATTCGTTTCAGTCCCTAAATTAATCAGCTCAAACTACAGAGATGAGCTGTGGGTCTTCATGTTGGCTGGTATTCTGAATTTTTCATTTAAATCGAACATTTTTTCTAACGTTCTGACTCCTTTAGGAATGAAATTATCGTATTTCATCTCAGCCTGATGCTCTTCATCGTCTATGATCACTCCTTTAAACACCTCATCATTTGTTAAACATTCTATGATCTGCTGGTCATCATCGAACACTTGTAGGTTCGTAATCATATCAGGTACAGAGGGCCTGAAAAGTAATTCAACATAACACCGATTATTAGTGGGTACGAGCCTAGCGGCTGATGTGGCCAACAGGTCAGCTGCTGCGTTTTTAATTCTTGGAATTGAAATAATGTTGAATGCATCAAAACATTTAAGCAAATCCCATACCTCATTCTGGTAAGCCTTTAAGTGAGGAGAAACACAATGTATTTGATTCCGGATCTATTTCACAATAATTTTAGAATCTCCAAAAACTTTTAAATTACTTAACTTTAATTCAATTGCTTTCTTTAAGCCCTGCACCAGTGCTTCGTACTCAGCTGTATTATTAGTACACTCAAACTCTAATCTACATGAAAGGAAATGTTTATTCTCCTGGGGATCGATCAGGACACAGCCAGCCCCTGACCCCTCTAATGTCTTTGAGCCATCAAAAAACAAAATCCAAAAATCACTAACTACTGAAGGTGAATCTATTCCTACTGCTAAGCTTACTATATTACAGTCAATCTCATCAGCCTGTGAAAATCGAAGGAGATCAGGCTAGGTGTTAGAAGTGTTGCTGGCTTCTTCCGCTTGATAATTCCCTGGTTCCAAATCAATAAAATAGTTTCCCAATACAGAGTCTACTGGCATGTTCTTCTCATCCAGTTGAGTAACATTGTACTTCATGTGAGGCTCTCTTAGAATCTTAATCTGGTTCGGACTTCCCTTGTACGGCAACCAAATATGGGACCAATCTGAGGCGAAATATCCGTTTAATTTGGCCGACCAATCTCTGTTTAGGACCAGACCGTAAGCGTCTGGTATATCAGCCACCACGATGTTTATAGCTTGGCAAACTTTGTCATTGGATGCCAGACGGACTAGGACATCTTCTAGCTCACCAATTACCTTTACATCCGTTCTATCCAATTGAACCACCCTCCACGTGGATGGCTTAGGCTGCCCATTGATCTTTTTACAGACTAATATGGTCATAACATTTACCGATGCCCCTGAGTCTACCAAGCAATTATGTACATTATGATTGAAAATTTCAAACGTGAGGAGGAAAGGTGGATGTTTGCTTTTAGACTTACCTCCAACGCTGGTTTCTCCAATTTCTTCTTCTTCCTGAGGTAGATTATTGGCGGGCAACTTCTCATCTGATGCTTCAAGTGCTTTCAACAGTCTTTCTTTTTGCTGCGGCACTTTACACATTTCGAATAGTGGAACATTCGATTTTACCTTCTTTAAATCCTCCACAATGTCATAATCCATCGGCTGCTCAATGGGATGGGGTTTATCAGCATTTTCTGCACCTGGCATGGCCTGCGCCTCATTCTGCCTAGGATTTTGGCTGGTAATAGTGAACTCTAGAATTTTATCAGCCGAAGATTTGTTTTGAAAATTCTTCTTAATATTTCTCTGCAGCCTCTTAATCTTTGGGAGTATAAGACTGTCTTCCTTAATCGTACCTTGGCTCCTTGTGGATATGTTGGTTTTGCATAACTTCCTTGTACCCCTGAGTCTTTTCCTCTTCAGCATCAAACAACGAGACAGAATTCCATAAAGCCATGGTTTCCTCTTCCTGTTCTTTAGTAGAAGTAGAAGCAGAATTATCTTTTCTTTCTTCATCTCCTTCTTCTGTCAATCTAGAATCTAATAGTTGATTCATGACCAACGTCATCGAATTAATCCATTGAGGACAATTTTTTTCAGAATGTGGGTGTTGGTGGAAAGTGCAAAAATTGTCCAAGCCTACCTCTGTTAAATTCATAGATGCAGTATTGTGAGGAGGAGGTTGAGACTGATGGTTATCCTCTCTTTTCTTATAATATGGCTTATAAAACTTTTGTGCTTCCTTTTCTTTCTCCATATCTATGATTTTGTTGGACAACTTCTGCATCATCTTGGCCATATTTTCCAAATCTGGCGACTTTTCTTCCTTAGGCTTAGTAAACAATAAGGCTTTCCTACCTGCACCTTTTTCTCCTGATTGTTCTGGGTAATCTTCAATACTTTCTCTTTCAGCTTCCACTACTTCAGCCTCTTCATAGGTTTCCGTCAAAGTAGGCTTGGCCCTACCTTTTGCAAACATGGCCAAATAAGGACCTAAAGCTGAAGTATAGTACTCAATCAACACCTTATCCGAAGGCTTATCTGTTTCAGAGAAATTCTTGAGATATGCTGCAAACCTTTGTGTGAAACTGTGCACTTTTTCTTTTCTTTCTTTCTTCAACACGCACAGTCCTTTCATGAGGGCTGTATGAGTTTTCTGAGTTGCATAGTTACTTCTGAAAATTCTTTCGAAGGTATCCCAATCAGGGATAGAGTTAGCAGGCAATCCAAAGTACCATGATGCTGCAGCTCCTTTAAGGGTATGCGGGAACAGTCTGCAGACTACATCTTCATATTCCCTGGCCCTTAATCCTTCAATTGCCAAGTAAAAACTTTGTAGATGATCATCTACTAGTATTTTCTCATTTGGGTCGAACTTGGGAAACATCTTATCAAAGGCTTGAGGTAGGTCGTGTAATGGAGGTGTCAGGTTTAATGGTGATCTGGCTCTCCATGCAGGTGGTGGATTTGGCGGGTTAGGCGGTGGATTAGCATTTACTCCTGCCATGAGTCTGGGTGGGGAGTGGGGAGGTGAACCAACTAGAGTATGAGCAGGAGAACTGCGAGGGGTTTCTGGGCCTTCTTGATTCAAAGGCAACACAACTTCTTGTAAGGATTTTTCTACAAGCTCTTCCCAGTCTCCTACCAATACTGAGTCTTTTGCTACACGACGATCTTTCCTTTTATACTCTCTTCTGGGCAATTCAGGGATGATTGGAAATCCTCCAATCTTCTTTACGTATTCCCTGGTGTGTCTTCTCAGATCATTAACAATTTCGTTGCCAACAGAATATAGTTGTTCTCTTTCTTTCGGAATTGGATTTTGAAACCCACTGCTTTAAGAACTGTTATCGGTGGAATATTCTAGGGAAAATGGGTTTCCTCGGCCACCCATACACTGGCGGCCCTCCTTCTAGCGCCAAAACTGTTGAGGCCCCAAAATTCGTAGGAAGCAACAGTAAGGGATTCTCCCCAATCAACGTTCCCAACTAGCCCGTTGACTGTTTGGTATGGGGAATCCGTTCGGTTTGCGGTCCGGCTACCGTAGGTCAAGTACAAAACAAAGGATTCACCAGTTACGGCCCGGTCCACCAAGTTTTTGTATTATTTACTTAAGTTATGAAATGCAAGTGCCTAATTAACAATGCAGGTTGATAAAGATGCAAGGAACAATCACAATGTGATGCGCGGGTTCTTACCTCTCGTCTTAAGGCTCACAAGCATCTAAATCGCATACAACAAGAAATTAAAACTAACTACCTAATCTATCCCTAGGGAGCAGAATTATCATTCATCGGTGAGTAATACATTTTGTACATGCATAATGAAAAGTTACAGATAGCTGATACTTTTTTCAAGACACATGAACGATTGCAGATATTTGAACAACCAGATAGCCAATTGTTTTATGAACAACATTTATTACTCACAGTGGAAGAACATCCCAAAGATATTGAAGAACATTCAATAAGAACATAGGTTCAGGAAGTTAAATACTCTCACAGTTAATGAATTACGGCTGAAAATGAAATAGTTCCCCTTCATCCTTATTCTTTTAGTGACATTGATACATTCCACATTGCGCTCTTTCCAGCAGGAGAAAGTTGTAGTTTCTGATTGTAAAATGAAATAGTTCCTCTTACAAGCAAATGGCTTACAAATTCTTCCAAGGAAAAAGTCCTTTCTAAATCCTACTTTCAAATATTCAAACTACAATTACAAAGCGCTTCAGTTTCCCCTAGATGCATGATCTTTCAGTGTCCCAAACGTTTCACATTCCTCTATCTTGTTTGTATGCAATCATGAACCACTTGATAACTGATCAGTTTTTTGGGTCCGTGCCTTTATAGCTCCGGATTTCATCCTTTTACTCCCCTGGTCTTCCTGGCGATCCCCCTGGTTTCAGTTATACTTCCGCTAATCGGTCCGTCTTTCTCCGTACCATGGTAGATTGACCGATCTCCTCAAAACCGCCTGCAATCAATCGACAAGCATCATTCAACAGCAGCAAAATTTACCAATTGAAACGACTATTCCACAAGGAAATTGACAGGCATACTACCATTGCATTATTAGAATTTTATCAGTCACCGACACTACTACCTCGACCATCTCCAGACCTGACAACATTACCAGTGGCGGCAAAAGGGAAACTTATCGGTGGCTAAAAAACCAACACCAAAAGGGTAGACCAATCCGTAGGCGGGAAACTTAAAATCGACAATCGGAGGATATTAACATCGGGGGCTAAACTTCTTTCCCAGTCGCAACGGTGGAAGAGAAATAAGCTACAGGTAAGCGAAACGCAAGCGGGAAAAGGCCTTAGTCGGAAGTCGAACGACTTTACACTTCGGATGGCAAAACAGTTTGGGAGCTGCAACGGTGGAAAAGTGAAGGCTAGAGCCATGCGATACAAGTCGGAAGTCAGACAGATTTGCACTTTGGGGGCCAAATGACTCCCATAGCCACAACGGCGGATGAGAAAGGGCTTCAGGTACGCGGCTAAATCAGGTTAACACGCATCGACAGTCGAAGCTTTTCACACTTCGGATGGAAAAATAGTTTGGGAGCCGCAACGGTGGATGGGAAAAGGCTATGAGCCACCGATTTAACAAAAACGACTTAAGTGTTTCAGACAGTTTTTTAAATCAACATCGGACATAAAATCTGTCATACCTCTGCAACAACGACCACAACGAAGACAACTGGTTCGATCAACAAGCAAAAGCAAACTTAAAATCTGCAATCCACCATAGACTCCAAACGCGATCAAAATTTGAACCTTGGGTAAGAGTTAAGCTTTTACAATCATCTAAATTAAAACTAGACCAAACTCAAAGGATCCAACGATTAAAGTGAAATCATGAGGAGGGACCCAAATTTAAGAAGTTTGGGGGAAAAATAGTTGCAGCTGCAACAGGATCATAATTGACCTTCTGTTCCTTTTGAAAATCCATGTTTTCCAATAATTTTTCCACAATCACCAGGGAACCCTTGTTTTTAAAGATGAATGAACTGACTTTAAGGGGGAATTTGATATTGGAGGAATTTTTGAAGGCTCCGAAATGTTCCTCTTCTACATGTAATATTTGTCTCATGTATTTCAGTGTGAATATCCTAGGGGTAAGGAAAGCAGGCAGCCTGTAAGGCTCTCCCGTGAAACCATACACTCTCAAAATTGTAAAGTCTTTATGCAAAAACCAATCTCTAGTCCTGTCTTCTGGTGACGATTGCATCATAATATTCATTTCTTCAAACACTTTGGGCAATACTTCATCAAAAAAACAACTTATATATCTTTGACATAATGGAATTCACAAATTCGAACATATTGATTTGCTTCGGCAGATCCAAAGAGAATATAGTATTTAAGAATTGCAATTCAGTTACATTTGAACATAATAACATGTTCAACAAATATGATTGGTACTTGAAAAATATGACCTTTGGGAACTCGACTAATTGGATATGAATAGCCTCTGCTAAATATTCATCCAAACTGAAGAAATGGTCCGGATGGGACTCAGACTCAAGACTAACTGAACTCATTTTCAATAAGAAGCCCAAGACAACTTCACTGACATGAAGGTCATTATCTAGACCTAAAATCTGACAGACCAAAGACACAACCAACTGGACCTCCTCTTTGAAGATGTGAATACGATATGGAAAAAAGAGACCTTCTAATGACTGACCTTCATTAAGAATACTAGACAAAAATTCACATCGAATTTTAGTTTTACAGCCTCTGTATACTTCAGCTAAAACATACTCATTCACAAAATCACCACTATCAGGGTAATTATCAGGCAAATTAAGGAATCCACGAATAGCTTTTGCATCAATCCTACACAATATCTTGGATGTGGAACGACTCAAAATGACTCTCTCAGAAGATGAGTAATTACTTGCACACCACTCAGTGAATTCAGGAAAGGGTAAGGTCTGCTCAATGGTGAAATAATACAGAAATGACTTGTAGGCATTCAAAATGTCATTTCCTTGTGAATTATACAGCCACAATCTTTACTTAATAACTGATACATTTCCCATCGACAGGAATGGGTCACATACACCTCTATCTCTATCAACGAAAAATTCTTCTCTTTCATCCAGGACCCGGTTGAGACCTTCTAATCCTTTCTCTTTCTCCATAATAGAAAAATGACGATAATTCTGTGAATAAATCTCAAGTGTTTGAAGCTTACCTATGACTGTAACTGTATGTACCTGAAGTTGACTACGAAAGGATGGTGGGCAGTCACTTTCATTCGTCCCGGCATGCAAAATAAAAAATGATTTTTCAAAATAAGTCAACTTCACTTTATATAAAGGTCCATTCCGGAGGCTCCCTCTAGCGGTTTTTCTTAAACCATTTTTCTCCGCGGAATGTACCATAAGCCACCACGTGTATCATGGTTTTTATTTCGCCACCGCCTTTCTACTTCAACCGCCGCACAACTCTACCCTCCGGATCTGATAATAACCGTTGATGAATATTCACTTTATTTTTAAGCCGTTGGATTAACTTGCACGTACACATTTTGCTGGGCCCTTTTGTTTTTAACAACGCACAACTTTATGGAGCGGACTTCTTATCAACCGTAGATTTTACCGACCTAATCCCATAACCGTCGATCCTCGTGCCTTGTTAATTATCTCCTCCTACCCTTATCTCCCGTGCATCTCCACAGAGCGGATCTATTCTAAACCATTGATTTTCACATCCTTGTTATATACCATCGGATTATGATATAATTCATCGTTTATGTGCCCTTTTATCATACATTCACATTGTCATATTTAACCAAAGTCCAAATAACCATCATTTTTCTTCACCATGTTTCCTTCCATACTCTGCAAGTTACAAATTGTTAACAACTGGCTCCATCTGGGGATGATATCCTCCCTGCAAGGTATCAAAGAACTTGTAGACCAGGTGCCTATCTTTAATCTTTACATGATTGCTTCCAAAAAATTTACCTTTCTTTTTGATATATTTACTAGAAAGAAATGGCATGCCTCCTGAATCTTAGGGCTTTCACTGCGAGCTTCAAAAACATTCAGCTCACCATCTGTACTGATTTCTAAAAGAAAATAAATATTTACAAACTTATGATACAAGTTTTACCTTCCTTCTTCGGATTTAGAAATCTCCCATTGACAGGGTTACTATCCAGAGAAACCCCATTCGGATATTCCAAAAGAAATCCATTTTTCCCTCTATGTCCAGCAATAACATAAGGACCTACCCACATATGATCAAATTTTCCATGTTTATCTTCTTTGGGAGCATCCCACTTCAAGACCAAGTCATCAATATGAAACTGTTCTTCTTTCACCCTTCTGTCGAAAGTATTTTTTATTTTTTCCTGATGCAATTGCACTTTATCATAGGCTTTATTCCTTTTCTCTTCTAGCTCAATAATCTTGTTTATGCTCCTTTGCATGTGGTTTGGTTCTTCTTGCTACTCTTGGAAATACCTCATAACTGGGACACCTAACGATGCTGGAAAAACAACTTTAGGTCCATACACCAATTGGAAAGGAGACATTCCAATCGCCCTTTTTGTACTAATCCTGTCAATCCATAAAGCATATTTGAGATTGGTATGCCATGATATTTTATTATCTTCCAACAGCTTCTTGATGATCCTTACCAGGCTTTTACTTGAAGACTCGGCTAACCCATTTCCTTGCGGATAATAGGCAGTCGAATGATTCAAACTGATATGATATTTGTGACAGAAATCAATCATTTTATTCGATTTAAAAGAAGCTACATTATCTGTTACTATTCTTTTGGGACATCCAAATCTAGCCAGTATGTTATCCTCAAGAAAATCCATGATTACAATTTTAGTGGCTTTCCTGGTAGGAATTGCCTCAATCCATTTTGTAAAATAATCTGTAGCTGTTAAAATCCATTTGTGTTGTCCTCAAGAACTAGGATTTATTTCTCCAATGAAATCAAAACCCCACTATTGAAAAGGAGCTTCTATTGTTATTGGATTTAAAGGGAGAGGAACTACCTTTATTTTACCGTCAAAAATTTGGCATTGATGACACATGCTGGTTTCTTTATACACATCTGAAAACAATGTTGGCCAATAATAACCTGCTCTTAGAATTTTATTTGCAGTCACCTTCCAAGAATGATGCCCTCCACAATCTCCTTTATGGAATTCTTTAACTGTATGTTGATCTTCATTTTCCAAAAGACAGTTAAGTAACACACCTCCGGGATCTTTCCAATAAAGATATCAATTTATAATACAAAACTTGGCAGCTTTCAATTTTACTGACCTTGCCCTTGACTTACTCAATCCTACTGGTGCTTGTAAATTTCGAAGGACGTAAACAATGTCTGAGTACCATGGAGACACCACAAAATCAATCATCACTTCCACCTCTGTATCCAACTGATTAAACTGATGGGATAAGAAATTGATTTGTAAAGACTCACAATTTGAATTTGTCATCATTTTCATTAATCCTTGTCCCTTAATTAGCTTAGTAGGCTTTATCTCTATGTCTTACTCCAGTAATGTAGCTATCTATTTTGCCCTTATACCTTCTGGATCAGGTTGTGTCAAAATTCCTTTTACTGCAGTAGTTGGAACATGCGCGATTACATGTGAGTGTAGAATATATACTCTGAAATATTTCAATGCTTTGACCAAAGCATATGCCTGTTTCTCCATGATATCATATTTCAATTCTCCATCCCTCAACATCTTGCTGAAAAATGCTATGGGTTGCTCCATGTTCTCATCATTCTTCTGCAATAAAACTGCTGCAATGGTATGCTCTGAAGCATACGAAAATACTAAGAAATATTTGGTAAAATATGGACTTACCAACACCGGAGCCTCTGAGATTGCTTGTTTGATTTCCCAAAACGACCTCCTGGCATCTGCATTCCATTTTATCTCATGACCTTTTTTCAACATATTTGTAATATTCATTAATATTTCAGCAAAACTAGGCACAAACCTTCTTAAAAAATTCACCTGTCCCAAAAATGATTGTATTTCCTTTTTACTCCCGAGTTCTCCTACCTTTAAAATTGCACTCACCCTTTTAGGATCAATTTTTATTCCGTATTTAGATATTATATGACCCAACAATTTTCCTTCTTCCAATGCGAAATTGGACTTCTTTGGGTTCAATGATATACCAAATTTACTGCACTTCATGAATTTTTTTTCTAAATGATGAATATGTTCTCTGTCAGATCTTGAATAAACTATGATGTCATCCATGCAAATTACCACAAATTTTCCAATTTCTCCTGCAAAAGCAATTTCCATGGCTCGTTGGAAAGTAGCTCCTGCATTCATTAAACCAAAAGGCATCTTTGCATACATAAAAGTGCCCCAAGGTGTAGTAAAGGCAGTTTTCTCTTGATCTTCAGGTAAAACTTTAATCTGATAGTAACTAGAAAAACCATCCATCATCGAAATTCTTTCAGCTCCAACTACCTTCTGCAGTATATGATCCATCTTTGGCAAGGGATAATTGTCCTTCATAGAAACTTTATTCAAATTCCAGAAATCTATACACAATCTTATTTCCCCATTCTTTTTTCTAACAGGAACTAAATTTGCAACCCATTTTGAAAATCTTAGAGTCACGATGATTTTGGCGTCAAATAATTTTTTAATTTCCTTCTCAATAATTGGCAGCAATTTGGGATTTATCCTTCTAAGTTTCTGCCTGAAAGGCTTCTCCCTAGGTTTTATAGGAAAAGTATGCTGTATTATAGATGTATCATACTCTTTAAGATCTTCATAACTCCAAGCAAACACATCCGTATACTTCTTCATTAAATTCACATATTCCTCTTTTTCTTTTACAGGCAAATTTTTGGATAATTTTATAATCTTAGGATTTTTCTCGGTACCAATATTCCTATCTTCAACAACATTCTCAACAGACTTCACTGTAGGATTCTTAGCAACATCATTCTGATCAAAAAGTTTTTCCAAAGGAATCAAACCTCTTGGTTCAAAATTATTTTTCAATTGAATAATATGTTTTCCTCCTAAGGTTCCCTTTAATTTTTCAGCACCATCCTTTTCCTTTTCAGGATCTTCATCATCCTAGAAATTCTCTCCATTGTCATTTTCAGTATCAATATGAGTATTTACAAATTCTCCCGACAGTTCTAAAAACCTTCTTATCTGCATATCATCTTCAAATACCTGCCAATATTTAGAATTATCAGGAACAGATGGTCTGTTCACAATGTCCACTTGATATTCTTTCTGACTAGCAATAGGGGTTTTTAAATTTACCAATCATATCCCATACTTCGTTCCTATAGGCCCTCATTCGGGGATTCCTAGTTTGATAACTATAATTCACCTGGTTTATCACCAATTCTGAATCCCCTAAAACTTTTATCCTCTGTGCTCCCAAATCTTTCAAAGCATGCAACCCAAGTAATAAAGCTTCATATTCAGCTACATTATTTGTGCATTCAAATGTTAATTTATATGATAAAGCTTTAAAATCCCTGATAAGAGAAATTATATACACACCAGCTCCAGCGCCTATTTTTGCCACAGATCCATCAAAATACATAGTCCACAAACCTTCTCTTTTTTGTTTTTCTTCCAAAGCATCTTGTTCCATCACCTCTTCCTTTTTATTTTCTTCAGGCTTCATCTGCAATGTAGCTTCCAAATCATATGGGACAGTATCATTAAAGAAAATGGAAGACCCCAAATCAGTATCAACAACATATATATGATGAACTTCAGGCTTATCTTGACTGCTCACTACATAGGGAGTTATTTTCTCACTATACAACCTCTTACTTCCATCTTGAACATGAATAGTAGCATATGACATATCCATTTGTAGACTACCCTTCAACTTTGAAGTCCAAGATCTTAATAACAATACTCCAAACTTAGGTGGGATATCTGCTACTACCACATCCATCACTATTGTTTTAGATGGTAATTTATTTAGAGTTACTACCATATCTTTAATCAAACCAAGACATTTCACTCTCCTGGAATCAAAAGAATAAAAATATTTATATGGTCTTGTCACTTCCAGTCCCAGACTTTGAACTACTCCCTTTGGCATTAAATTATGTGATGCACCCGAATCTAACATAGCATTATGGACCACCATATCATGCACATTCAAACTCAAATAAAAAGGAGGTACTTCTTCATTTTCTATATTTTCAACTTTGGACCCAAATGAAATAGTAGGATTATCATCATTCAATTCGAAAATATCAGATTGCAATTCTCCTTGACCTTTGACCATTTTTGTTATGGTATTTCTATATTCATTGTTTCTCAACACCTCATTAAATGGAACAGAAATTTTCAACTTGGAAAGCTCATTTTGCAAATTGAAACTAGAACTGACTCTTTCTACATCAATTGGGGTTACTTGCTTCATTCCTTCGTTTTTTTGTATCTCATTCTCAACTTCTTTATTTACAACAAACTCTTTTTGTATTTCTTTTCCCCTTTCTATATTTAAAAAACTAGTGGAAGGATGATTTGGGTTTACCTTCCCTTTATTTATAAGAACTTCTCTGTTTCTCAATCTAATCTTCCTCTGTACATCATCCATAGCATGCAGGTAACCTCTTTGATACTGTTCTGTCTCCCTCTCAAATTCTTCATTTCCATCCTCCTGTGCAAATATGCTATGTTCTTCTTTAGTAAGATATATCTTAGAATCTAGTTCTCCAAAAAGATGAATTTCATTTTTAGTAGGATCTTCTTCATCAACGACATAATTCTCAGGGAACGGTAGTCGAATTTGCTGTTATTCCTGATTTCTTGGGTTTCTCATGTCTCTCTGCCTATTTTGTGGAAGTATAGGAGGATTTGGTCTTCTAAAATTCGGATTCTTGATTTGAGGATTGACTTGTTCTCTGTTGAATGCCCTATTATCCATAGTCAATCTGTCCATCAACTTCTCCATTGTCTTCAACATCATTTCAAACTTAATATTAGTGGTAGAAGAAGAAGTAGAAGACGAATTTTCTTCCTTTTTCCTCCTATCAATGTCTCTGTGTTTCATTTTTCCACTTGCCATCATATTCGCTTCCACCTCTAAAGCATCTGTAAACATTGCGGCAAGAGTTATTGATTTTCTTTCTCTCAATGAAAATGCAAAGTCATTATCAAAGGCTCCAACATAATGCAGTTTAGCGGCGGCTGTAGAAGGTTTTATATCTTCTGGAATAGAATTATAAACCCTCATGAACCTACTTGAAAATTCATGAACAGATTCAAAACCCCCCCTTTTTGAGACTGTTATAATGGGACAAAAGCTGTAAAGGATTTTGTTTGTCATCCCATCTCTCTAGGAATGCATTCTGGAAAGCTTGGAAATTCAATATAGATCCATTTGGAAAATATTTAAACCATTTTTTCGCTTCACTTGATAAACTTTGAGCAAATAACCGCATTTTAATGTCTGCATAATCAACTTCCTCCAAATCAACAAAATCTTCAAACTTAGTCACATGTTGTTTTGCGGTTATGTCTCCTTCTCCATCAAATAAGGAAATTCTTTGGGAATAATTTTGAGGAAAAACATGTAATAAAGCAGGCAAATGCAAGGGAGCAAATCTGGCTGCCATTGGTCTAGGTGGATTCAGAGGTACTGAGGACTTTTGAGTGTTTTGAACAACAAGTGTTTCAACTTTTGCAGGCTATTGTAAATCTCTCCAAAAGGAATCCAGCAAATAAGATTCTAATCTATGAGAATTAAATTCAGTATTCTTAAGATCAGACTCAGAAGTATTTTTCAACAATCTTCTTCCAACATTAACTTCCTATTCTGGATCAAAAACACTAGGAGAATCCCGAGAAGATGACGCACCAAACAAATAAAAATCTATTTTTTCCTTATCCTTTTTCTTAAATAACTTTTCTGGATCTTCCAAACTCTTTAAAATTTCAGTGTCAGAATTACCTCGTGTATGTCTTCTCGAAGCCAGAATGACTGTTTAAATTTAAAATTTTTTTACAATGGAATCGCTAGGGCAAATAACAACCTTCTCTACTGACAAAAATTCCTGTTTTCCCACAGAAATCTTTTCTTTATCTTTAAAACTCTGTTGTTCTTCCCAGGGCAGATTTGCACTTTCGGTCCCCGGCAACGGTGCCAATTTGTTAACACTCAGAATGTACCCAGGTTGCAAAAGGTAAAATCCAAAGGTAACAACAAAAACCACTTCATAAAGAAACTGGCTTTCCTTTCCAGAGAGGGATCTCTCAAATATAAATTTAACAAGGCTAGATATAAAATCAACACTTAAACATCATATAGATGGTTTAAATGATACACATGATCATTGGGCAATGGAGTCAAAATACATAAAAATATCACAAGGTCGCATGCATGAGATTTCATTAAAGGCAAGATAACCACTCAATTACAGTCATTCATTTAGTTCAGGGGGAAAAGGAAGAAATATGAAAAGTCCATCAATATAGAGCATCATAAGATGAATTCATATTAAATTTAGCAGAAACATTTATGGAATATCTGAAACAATAGTTAGAGCACAACAAGTATGAATTCCAACCATTCAACACTACGCTTCAGATATGAGGAAAACAAAATGGAATGTAAACATCGGAAAAACAATCACATAGGAAAGAAAATACAATCTGTAATGTAAACAACACAAGAATCTCCCCACACGCATTCAACTTTGTTATTTCAAAAATTATCTGTCTTCAAAAACATTGATCCAACAAATGGGTTCCAACCCCCAATACATCAAGTAAATGCAAATATATACATAAATGATTTCTTCCCAAGAAGATTTAATAACTGAATAATCTGTTTAATCAAAGTCTTTGTAACCATATCCCTAACAAATAGGACTAAACTACTTGCTTTGATCCTGATAACAGATCATTTAATTAAAATCAACTTGGTGACAACAAGGCTCGAACAAGCAGCTCCATAGCGCGCAACACCTGTTTTCACGTATGAAGAATATACTTTGTTTTTCCGAATCTTTCCACGGCTCTCCATTGTTCTGCACTTGGGATGTCGTACTCAATCATTTCTCGGATAGACACTTCCAGATCCATATAGGTCTCATAAGACATAGTGGGCAGCCCTCCTCTGACGATCAGAAATTTCTGCAATATCTCGAAGTCTTCTGTCAACTTGTCCACGATGACTTTTCCCATCAGTCCCTTTACCAAATCATCAAACTTGGAGTGATCCATATAGATTTGTACTAGCAGGCTATGATAATGTTCTTGAGAAAAAAGTCTTCCTTCTTCGTCCCAGAAAGAAGGAAGGCCATATTCAAACAATTCTTTAAAAGCATGCCTGAAATCATTAATACGCGAAAGTCATCTCATCATCCTTATCTTGTACTGTCTTCATAAGATGATGTTTGTGAATGAACCTTTTCGACCACAATACTATAGCCACTTTGTCTTTGATTCCTATATCTTACAATTTTTGATAAGTTAATGAATTCAAGAAATTCAGTGCATTCTGAGCTGTACTTAGGGGCTTCCTCTCCATGGTCTCATTTACTAGTTTTAATCTCTGATTGGATAAATTAACCAATGCACTTTGGTCATCAATGAAATTCAAATAATGTTTGAACTTAGTAACCTCCACAGACAATGTATCCCATATTATATGCTTGGCTCCTTGAAGAGGCCCCTTCTTGTATTCCTTTCTTTTAATTCATTAGGCTTCTTTTGTAATTGACCCTTGTCCTGTAATATTTTATTCTTGTTTTCAACCATTTTAGTCAGCTCGGATTTGATTTTCTCATTTTCTTCTTTTAATTCCCTTATCTCTACATCCTTCAAGCTTACTTGTGACATGGGTACTAGTAAATCATCAGCAGAAAAATCACTTAAAGGCTTTTCAATATTTACAATGGTCAAATCTTCATTAGTAGGAGTCTGGCTTATTAATTCTTCCATAATCTCTTTTTCATCATTCTGGTCTTTCTTTAACCGTGAAATTTGTGTCATTAACTCAGTTCGCTCTGTTTCCCATTTATTCTTTTCTTCTTGCAGCTTCACAGTTTTTCCTTTGTACTCCATCATTTCCTAATGAATTTTATCTTTCTCCTCTTGCAATACTAACAACTCTGATGACTGAACATGTTCCGAACTCGGGATTTTCAATTTCTTCTTTAGTACCTGAAGGGCATTATATTTTTCTTCTAAAAGTCTTCTGATGGCTTGTGTGTTTCCTGTTTCATCCCCCGAGCTTATGACATCTACTTGCAATTTCTTTATTTGAATTGAATTTGCCTTGTTTTCAAATTTCTCGTGCTTCAACTGGACCTCTAATTTATCAACCAAAACTTGCAACTTGTTAATTTTCATCATGGAATGTAATAAATCTGAATAAATTATATCCCTTGTCTGTTTGTGCAGCTGTATTTTATCAGGTACACTGATTTTATCCAATCTTAATTCCATCTCGGCCACTTTTTTGTCACTTACCATAGCTAATTTTAAAGTGTTCCTCTCTACATCTCGAGTGGAAATCAGGGACATGTTTGGGTTACCCATACTTCTCACTCGTGGGAGTATATTTTTAGTTTCTTCTAAGGACCACCTCTGATTTTCTACATAACTAGTCTTGAATTCTACTTTAGATTTAAAAGCTGAACTGAGCTTCGCATTATTTTCACTTTCAAAAGAAAACTGGTTCATCTGCACTGACTTCTTAGGAATCAAAACTACTTTTTTCAACTCATCTGAGACTACTTCACTTGAAATTTTATCATCTTGAGATGTTTTGGTCTTCTTACATGAACTGTCTTCATCTATTTCCATATTTTCAATCTCAGAAAAACTTCTTTTAATTAAAACATTAGAACTTTCTGGCACTTGAGACACTGTAATTGATCCACTGCTTGTACTTTCATTGCTTCCTGGATTTTCCACAAAATGAGACAAAATGGCTACTTCCTTCAAAATCTCAACAACTTGGTGATCAAATGGTTTGTTTTTATTTGCTTGTTTCCTTAGAGAAATTATATGATAAGGATCATAATTGACCTTCTGTTCCTTTTGAAAATCCATGTTTTCAAATAATTTTTCCACAATCACCAGGGCACCCTTGTTTTTAAAGATGAATGAACCGACTTTAAGGGGTAATTTGATATTGGAGGACTTTTTGAAGGATCCAAAATGTTCCTCTTCTGCATGTAATATTTGTCTCATGTATTCTAGTGCAAAGATCCTAGGGGTAAGGAAAGCAGGCAGCCTGTAAGGCTCTCCGGTGAAACCACACACTCTCAAAACTGTAAAGTCTTTATACAAAAACCAATCTCTAGTCCTGTCTTCTGGTGACGATTGCATCATAATATTCATTTCTTCAAACACTCTGGGAAATACTTCATCAAACAACAACTTATATATCTCTGACATAATGGAATTCACAGATTCTAACATATTGATTTGCTTCGGCAGATCCGAAGAGAATATAGTATTCAAGAATTGCAATTCAGTTACATTTGAACATAATAACATGTTCAACAAATATGATTGGTACTTGAAAAATCTAACCTTTGGGAACTCGACTAATTGGATATGAATAGCCTCTGCTAAATATTCATCCAAACTGAAGAAATGGAACGGATGCGACTCAGACTCAATACTAACTGACCTCATTTTCAATAAGAAGCGTAAGACAACTTCACTGACATGAAGGTCATTATCTAGACCTAAAATCTGACAGACCAAAGACACAACCAACTGGACCTCCTCTTTGAAGATGTGAATACGATATGGCAAAAGAGACCGTCTAATGACTGACCTTCATTAAGAATACTAGACAAAAATTCACATCAAATTTCAGTTTTACAGCCTCTGTATACTTCAGCTAAAACAGACTAATTCACAGACTCACCACTATCAGGGTAATTATCATGCAAATTAAGGAATCCACTGATAGATTTTGCATCAATCCTACACAATATATTGGACGTGGAACGACTCAAAATGAATCTCTCAGAAGATGAGTAATTACTTGCACACCACTCAACAAATTCAGAAAAGGGTAAGGTCTGCTCAATGGAGAAATAATACATAAATGACTTGCAGGCATTCAAAATGTCGTTTCCTTGTGAGTTATATAGCCACAATCTTTCCTTAATAACTGATACATTTCCCATCGACAGGAATGGGTCACATACACCTCTATCTCTATCAACATAAAATTCTTCTCTTTCATCCAGGACCTGGTTGAGACCTTCTAATCCTTTCTCTTTCTCCATAATAGAAAAACGATGATAATTCTGTGAATAAAGCTCAAGTGTTTGAAGCTTACCTGTGACTGTAACTGTATGTACCTGAAGTTGACTGCGAAAGGATGGTGGGAGGTCCCTTTCATTCATCCTGGCATGCAAAATAAAAAATGATTTTTCAAAATAAGTCAACTTCACTTTATATAAAGGTCCATTCCGGAGGCTCCATCTAGCGGTTTTTCTTAAACCATTTTTCTCCGTGGAATGTACCATAAGCCGCCACGTGTATCGCAGTTTTTATTTCGCTACCTCCTTTCTACTTCAATCGCCACGCAACTGTACCCTCTATATTTGATAATAACCGTTGATGAATATTCACTTTATTTTTAAGCCGTATGATTAACTTGCACGTACACATTCCGCTGGGCCCTTTTGTTTTTAAAAACGCGCAAATTTATGGAGCAGACTTCTTATCAACCGTAGATTTTACCGACCTGATCCCATAACCATCGATCCTCGTGCCTTGTTAATTATCTCTGCCTACCCTTATCTCCCATGCATCTCCACAGAGCGGATCTATTCTAAACCATTGATTTTCACATCCTTGTTCTATACCATCGGATTATGAGATAATTTCATCGTTTATGCGCCCTTTTATCATACATTCACATTGTCATATTTAACCAAAGTCCAAATAACCATAATTTTTCTTCACCATGTTTCCTTTGATACTTTGCAAGTTTCAAATTGTTAACAATGGGGACATGGGGGAGGATTCCTTGGGATTTAGTGGGGTGTCCATCATAAGCCTGTAGATTCATGGAGGATGGTTGCAGAATTGGTGATCCAAGCTTTTGCCAAACCAAGGTAGACATGACGCACGTGGATGCCCCCTCATCCACTATGCATCGGTGCACAACCAAGTTCCGGATGGACATAGGGATTTGGAAGACAATAGTGGAGGGCATGTGTAGCTCTCCATTCTTCATGTCAAATGTGATCAACTTAGAGTCGGAGGGGTCTACTGCCCCTAGAACGGCTAGTAAGGCTTTCCACTGTGTTGGGCATGTTTTAAGTACCTCAAGAGTGGACATGGCAGTTGGCATTTGGGCCAAATCGTCCACAATGCTATAGCTGACTGCAGCTCTAGCTGTGGCGTTATTAGCAACTCTACGTATGGGGGGTCACGGGAATGGGGGTAACTAAAGAGGTAGGTTGACTGTCTTAGACGTGGATGCTGCTAATGAGTCAACAGGTTTGGTGGTGGTACCGTATTGATTTCGTCGAGTTTGTAAATTGACCTCTTCAGTGGTCATGGCTAGCAGGTGGTGAACACCTATTTCAGCCGTGGGAGGTGCCCCCAGAGCGTTGGGATTGGATTGGGGAGGGGGATCAGTTTCCACCAATCCTTGGACTGGAAGTGGGTTTTGAAGCACCATGGGGGGAGGTTCTTGAGGTGCCAGGTTGGGTTGTGCTTGGTTTGTAGCATTGCAACTTGTTGGGATTCGTTCTGAATGGCCTGCTTAGATCGACCCATGAAGGGACACTCGAATGTGTAATGCCCATAAACATCATAGAGTGTACATGGTTGGTTTGTGCACAATGGAGCGTTGTGTCTTGGTGCATTCTGTCATGGGGGGTTTTGGGATGGCCGGTTAGCCGCGACATTATTGGGAGGGTTCGGTTGCTGACCACCTCCCTATGGTTGGTTATTGCCTTGGTTGCAGGGCTGGTTGTTTCTAGCTTTCCCTTGTTGATTGTTGGGGGCAGGCTGGTTGGGACAGTTTTGTTGTGTGAACACTTGTCCCAATGGAGCGGGGGTGGGGTCTTGAACTTGTTGCACTGGTGGTGAATACTATATTTGTGGGGGTGGTGGTGCCACAAATGTGGGAATTTTCCCCACATACTATTGTGTTGGCCAAGACATGGCCCGAGCCTGTTGCGGTGGCACAGGTTGTGCACAAGAGGTTGTTGCTTCGGACTGGGACATCATTCTAGCATAGTCCGAAGCTTGGTTTTGGTAAGCAACATTAGCAGTGTTGCTTGGTTGTGGTGCAATGACAGGGTGGTGTCGGTTGAGGCTGTGGTTGTTGGGAGACTGACCCTATGATGTTGTCCGTAGTGTGGGATGCCCCTGGTGCATCGCGGTAGGAGGTACTTGGACGGGGAGCGTCTGGAATGATAGTGTACAAGTATCCAGACTGAGATTATATCAATTCAAATTGTTGGGCCTTCAGTATGGCCTCTTCTTCAGATTGGGGACGTTCATATGTGACATCCTTTGTGATAGGTGGGAGCAAAGTCTTAAGGAACCAATCCAAGAAGATCCTGTCGTCTAGTTGGATTTTGCATAAGCTATGACATCGCCACCACTCATGGATATGGTCAGTTATGTGAGTGGCGGTGCTTTGGTGATAGGATAAATGGATCTTCACCCCCTCGTCATATTTGATAGGGAGTTGAAAATACTGTAGGAACATGAAGGCTAGGGAGTTGAAGTTGGGGTACTTGGCTTGTGGCAGCTCAATGTACCACTTGGCCGCGACACCTGTAAGGGTGCGTTGGAACAGCCTCAACCTGATGGAGTCATCTACGATGCTGTTGGATGAGCACCATAAATGGAATGCCATTATGTGTTTTTGGGGACATTCCCCGACTTTGCCTTCAAAATTTGGGATGCGTGATGGCAGCTTAGTTGGCATGGGTGGCCAAAAAGCTTGGTGGCGGATGGGATCATTCATTAATCTAGCCAAGTCAGGCAAGTTCAGACGAGCCATGAAGGGCAGATTTGACCCCAAGTTGATGTGGGATGGGGCTGCAATGGGGGTGGGGTTTGCAGGTGCATAATGCATCTACATGGCTGGGGGTGCTTGTGGTGGCAGTATTGCGGATGGGCCAATTCCCCCAAGTGCTGTGTTGGGGGTGGTATGGGTAGGTGGATGGTGCACTGCCCCCTAGTGTGGCCGGAGGGGCAGTGTGTGTGGAGGGGCCACTGCCCTCGTGCGTTACCACTGGGCCAGCTTGGATGGTCACTATGGGTGGTGGCAATTAGCTAATGACAGTCTACATGACTATGCTTGTACCACTTGCCAAGTTGTGGGTGACAGGTTGTGATGTGGACATGGGTCCACTTGCTAAGGTTAGGCCAGAAAATGGATCTGGGTTTGCACTAGCCATGGGGCTTGAGGGTGCAGTGTGGAGGTCTGGTTCAAACTGATATGGGTCTGAATCAGAATCAGAGGCTGTGTGGCCCTCTGACGGTGTGGGATATTACTGAGAGCAGCTTTGACGGTGCCGATCAAGTGTTCCAAATGGTGGTGGTTCGCCTCTTAGGCACGAGGAAGATCGTGGAGGATCAATTATGTTTGCTTTTGTGTATGAAACTAGTGGGTATGAGATTTGGACCTCGATTTCAATGGCTTCCTATTGGCTGAAGGTGGTCTCTCGGCCACCAAGACTACCAGAAGACAATGCTTGGCTTGTTCCTCACAGGTGCTTCTACTCAATTGGAAGGGGTCGTTGCACGTTTCGCTTGGCAATTCCTCTCAGCGGCCGACCACTTTGGGGTTCTTGTGGTACTCCTCACAATGAGTTTCTAGGAAAATCCCAAGTACTTCCCACAGTTGAAGCAGTCAGGGACTTATGTCCTCAAAGACTGCAGAATTGATTGAACTTAGTGTACATTTGGTAAATTTTAAGGCTTACTCAGCATCATGAACTGAGTTGGGTTAATTATTTGGTATGGTGTTTTGGTTTGCTTGTTTGTTCTGGTATTTGGTTGTTGCAATATGGTTTATGAATTCATGGTAGAGTTCATGTCATGGTTTTGTATGCAAGCATAAACAGAAATTTGTAAACAAGTACAGTGATTAACCCTGGATTGCTGGCCTAACTAAATGTCTACCTCACAGTGATATTCTTGTTCAACCAAGAGAAGGTGCTGGGCTCTCAACACAATGGGACTAAGCCCATTTGTAGATCCTTAGGTCACCTCCCGGATGCTAGGTTGGTCAATAGGGAGGACGCTTAGTGCTGTGAGAAGCCCTCCTTCTCTACCCCCTCTACCTTCCAGGTCATCCGATTTTAGTGGTTTGGGAAAAATATCATGGAGTGACTAGATCTATACGAGCTTGCCATTCGTCGTATCCTAGAATACCCCGGAGGGTGATGACTGGGTAGAGGAGGAAGGGGGAAGCAAGATGGTTATTTTTAAGTTATTTTTAGTTAGACTAGTTCATTTTATTAAGCCTTAATGGTTCATTTAACATTTACACATTGTTCATGAAATTATTTGCAGAAAATACAAACTAAAACTGATAATGACCTACAATGGTGGACAGAGGCGGCTGGGCCGCACTAACAGTCCTATGAAACTAAAAATTACTGTGTATTAATCTTAAATTCAACTTCTGTGTGACAGGCTGCACATTTCTGACCAAATCTAGCGAGGGGGCCGTGAGATTTTTTCAGAAATGAGTGAGGGGGTCGCACAGAATGCAAAAACAGTTGCAACCTGAGTTTTTGGGCTGAAGTCATGCTTAAATTGGGATTAAGTGCGCCTTGGGTGCACCTGTTTTCTCATTAAGAGCACCCCAGTCTAACCTTTTGCCTCGATAAGAGCGCCCTGCTCTGAAATGAGGTTTTTTGGTGAGACAGAGTCAGATATGGCCAACAGTAACTGGTACTGGGGTCAATCTGACTCGGTTTTGCTTAGCAGAGGCTTCAGCAGTAACTAAAACATGAAATAAACAAGATTTAAGACAGATTTAACAAGAATTTTTTTGAAAACTAGGGTAAAATTGGAAAAACTTGAAAAAATGAAATTTTGGCCCAGGGATCCTGTAGGATCAACCTGGTATGGTTGCCAATGCTGTAGTGAGGATTTCTCCTCACTGCAGGAGCAGGAATGACTCCCTCATGCCTATAGGGCATAAGGGTAGGTTCCTACTGTTGGAAAACAGGAAAAACGAATGGAAATGCAAGTAAATAGAACAGTAAATTAAACTAAGCTAATCTAGTGACAGAAAACCAGAACTAAACTAAATCATAAGCAAGAGCAGAGAGAAGAAGTGGAAGCTTTGTGAACCCCTCTGTAGAAAATAGGTTAGGGTTCCGTCTCCTTAAACCCTGCAAAACAAACCTAAGCTACAATGGAGAAACCTGCAAACAATGGTAAAACCAACCTGAAAATAGAAATGAGGGTTAAAAATCAAATAAAGCAACTAAACAAAGCATGCAAAGAAACATTATACCTTGTCTTGGGTGGAAATGGGCCACCATGCCCTAGCTCATGGGAGCACCTCTCTTGGTTTGGGAGCAATGGCTCAATGGGAATGGAAATGGAGGAGGAGAGGGAGTGTGGGTGGTTTGAGAGGCAAACGTCTCAAAGCATCCACGAGCAACATAACAATAGGTAAGGGAGAAGTGTTTTGAGAGTGACCCCCCACCCTCCTTTTATAGTTTTTCCAAGGGATTTTATGGTTTTAAGCCCTTGGTCAGGGCTTTAGACCCTTTTTTGGGGCCTTTAGCCCCTTCTGCCCTAACTTTAGCGCCTTTTAGGGTTTTAGCCCCTTTTAGAGGGCTTTAGTTCCTAGGGGGCTATTTTGGGCTCTTTTTTGGGGTTTTTAGCCCTTTTCTTCATCCTTGGGTTCTTTTGGAGGCATGGGGGTCAAATGGAAGGTCTTATGGAGTGGAATGAGTGTTGTGAGATGGTGTCCTTGGGTGGTGTAGGCAATTGAGAGATATGTGGGGGATTTTTGGGTTAACACATGTAGCTATGGATGAAAAAAGATAAGATTGATAAGATAATTTTATCAATGTCCATTGAATCAACACAATAGTAGGCCAATAAACCCTAGGGTTTCAGCTAGGACATAAACCCTAGTTGTGGGCATAAACCAATAGAGAAATGAATAAGCTATTCCCACACTGTCTTGTATACCATGTTGAGGTTCGTAAGAGACTGTAAGGATGGAATTGAACCAACCAACAAATCCTAATTCCTGTAATAAACAAGGAGAAAACAATGTTAGGGTAGCACAACATTACAACCTAATAAGTGTATTAGAGATGATTTATCGGTGCAGTACTATAGGGAGAATCCATAAGTGTGCTAGAGAGAAGATGCAAACCACTAACAAGAGAGTTTAGGGTCCTCATATTCTAAATCACTTGTATTCAAGAGATTAGGAAGTTCACATGAGGCATGGGACCTTTCCCAGTTTATGCCAAATGTAAAATTGTGTCATTCTAGGATTTGGGAGGGTTTTAGTTCTCATTATGGTACATTTCCGTATAGTTCATTAAGTGAAGACCTTACTGTACTTGTTTCAATATGTACAATGCTAGAATTTAATCTTTGCATTTATTATTTATAATGGGACTAGGATGAACACAATTTATTACATCTGTTAGATTTCATCTAATCTTTTCTACAAGCTAAGGGAATAAATGAATTGGTGATGTTTTTTACTTCATGAGTTTGTTAGCAAAATAATGTAGCCTCTACAGTTTTGGAATATATGTTCTATCTCTTATCATTATTTTTCATGGTACTAATAATATTTGTAATATGATGTAGTTGTGAGGGACCCTGGATGAGGTCTTTCCATCCAAATAGAGAATCTGGAGAGGATTCCAACTATAAATCTCTAGGTTTCACAAAAGCGCAAATAAGGGTAAGTTCAATATGCCACCACTTCTTGTAAACAGGATGCTAGTTTTTGATATTTTTCAATTCTTGTTATTATATTTATTTCCCATGATTACTCGTATATGGTGCAGGATATACAAAAAATCTACTGCCTAAGATGTAAGCATCAGTACAACTTGATAAAATGGTATGTTATTTAAAGTAACATGTTGTCTTATGGACATGAGAATATTCATGTGAACATATATAATATATATTGACATGGTGTGTGGCAGGTCCCATATATAGCTTCATCCTTGGAGGGTGTCAATATTGGCACAAATGGTCATAGAGACCTGTTTGACTAAGTCACTATATAACTTACAAAACTTAATGATCAACGTGATGTTGTACAACTTTTGAAACCGACATCTCTTGCTCTACAGGTATGACATATTGTACTAGTTGTCCATATTTTTTTGTAATCATTGTCTTTGGAATATTTAATTGAAAATGCTATGGATATTAGGTCAATTCATACTAGTGCATATCCCTTATGCATCCAACCCATTGAAACTAAACATGCCACTATTCCCCATCTTGAAAAGTATCCAAAAGGACATGTGGTCCTATTGTAAACATTCAGCCACCAACTCATTTACCACCATGTTGAAATTGACACTGCTAAAATATATAAGAAGATAGTCTCTGTTCTTGATCTGGGATATATGAATAACATGTAACATAGACACACTACTATATGATCATCCCACATCAAATGCATATACTATATATATTTTATTCTAACTAATGCTTATGTTTATAATTATTTATCCATGCAGGCCTCATCTCAAAATAAAAGTTGACTTAGGCATATTAAAAAAAGGTCCAAAACCCATCCATTACATCATTCATCCCAATAAAAGTTAATCGTCCTAAAGTCTATACACCTATTCATAAACTTCAAAGTCTCCCCCCCAATTCAATATTTGACTAACCCTTAGTCATGCTCGAGGAGTCTAGCAACTTAAGTCTAGGTTGGAGGTGTAGAAAACATAAAATGTGTAGAGATTCAAAGGAACACATGGCATGGAGATGAATTGGTTGTAGAACCTAAATCCATTGAGGCATAAGTGGAAAATATCAAATTTAACTACAAAGCACATAGGTTTAGATCTCACCAAGTCATAAAGGAGTGGGGTTTAGTGTCTAATGCAAGGTGAAAATCAAGTATGCACCACCATAATCAATGAACTCTTCTCATTAATCTCAACTCATATCCATCATATCTTCTTATTAATATCAGCTCATATTCATTAGCTAAAAGAGCATTTTGCAACCTCATGCTCAACACATAAATCCATTATGCTTATATGAAACACCACATGGTCACGATTTGAATCTGGACTATAGAAAATATGGTGACATGGGATCAATAATGTAGTTCAAAATTAACTTTAACAACATTACTGCATGATAATTCACCCCACAAGGATGACCATAAATATAACCCAGGCTACATACATATTTGGTGTAGAACTTGTGAATACATAGGTAACCCCAATGCACCACCATATCAACATGTCACCAATTCCAAATCCCACCTTAAAATACTACAAGGTAGATATAATAGAGTTTCATCTATTACTCTAAGGAATCATAATGGAATGAGAAATTCTTACAACATCAATAGAGACATAATATCACAATTTAAGGTAAGAAACAACACACACTGAGGTTTCATGAATGAAATGACCTACCACACACCATAGAATTGGTATTTTGTTTTTAAAATTCTTGATCGTGGTCGGATATCTGACGAACCTTCCCATGATATCTGACTAGTATTCCATACCATCAATGGTAAATGTCCTCGATTTTCCTCTTTTTTGTTTGTACATGTGTTAGTTATATGATCGGATATCCGACGACCGTCCCCACTTTTCCAACGAGTATGCCATGCCATCTATGGTAAATGTCGTCAGCTATCCGATCGTATGTAAAGTATTTTGTGTCGGTTATTCGACATGTTTGTCGTCAGATATCATTCCTTCTGTAAAGTATGGGGATTCACATATCCAATGAGTATTTGGTCAGATATTCGACGTGCATGTGTCAAATATCCGATGTTTATATTTACATATTTGTGATTGGATAGTCGATAATGAAATCTCGGATATCTGACAAGACCATTTTGTTGTCGGATATCTGATGAAAATCAACCGACATTTATAAAAGACGAGGTTTGTTGGATTGTCGACAGATTAATGTCGAAAATCGGACATATATGCTGTCGTATTTTGGTTTCATATTTTCATGTTCCATTCCTTGATCACCTCTATTATGGCTGGAGTGGATAGCCTATTGAATAAACACTATGTTATCTGTGACTTATATGTTTGCTATGAATCCGCCTTGATTTTAAGAGACGGGTTTTAGTAAGAGGTTGTTAACCACGTTTCCAAAAACAATTGTAAGAAACTTATAAGAAATATTGTATAGAGAGATTGGATTATACCGATGGTGTGAACTTAAATTCTGAACCCACAATGAATCAAATAATTTATGAACCACAATGAATCGAATAAGCCATGAATAATTGATATATTATGATGCCGTTTACAATAAGAGAAAAAGACCTCTTTTAGGTCTAAACACACCATTTCAATGGAAAGGTGTGATCCTATGATAAATTTACATTTAATAATTAAAATATTTGTTCTCTAACTACTTAGATAGATAACATTACTACCGTATTTTAGAACACTTAGTCCTCAAAGCAAGGGTAAGGATGGATATTGTTGATGAAACTGTTCTGTCTCCCATGATGCGCCTTCATCTGGAAATTTTTTCCACCTAATGAGATATTCCTTGAGTGTTCGAGAACAAAGTCTTCTTTCTCTGGTTGTAATAGTTACCTTTGGTTCCAAAATGAACCTTCCTTCATCATCTAACATAGGAAGTATTGTTTGCACTCTTTGATGTTTCCCCAACATTGTTTTGAGACATGCTACATGGATGACATTGTGGATACGAATTTTATCAGGTAAGTGTAATTCATACGCAACTTGAATAATCTTCTTGGTGATATGGTATGGTCCATAAAATTTTGGGGCCAAGTTGTTTTTTCCTCCTTGTTTAAGAGATGCCTGTTTATAGGGTTGGAGTCTTACAAACACCCAGTATCCTACTTCAAATTCTCTCTCTAATCTGTGTTGATGTGCTTAATTCCTCATACGATTTTGTGCTTTGACTAAGCTATCCTTGAGTAATTTAATTGTTTTTTGAGTTTTCTCTAGTTGGTTCCTTACTTATGGAACATTAGTGTCCTTTAGAACCAACTCCTTCCAATTTGGGGGTTTAGACCCATATAAATCTTCGAAGGGGGTCATTTTTGTAGAGGTGTGGTATGTTGAGTTGTACCACCATTCTACTAGGTGCAACCATTGATACTAGTGGTTTTGCTTATCTTTTACGAAAAAATGTAGACATGATTCTAATCATTTGCTTAATAATTTAGTCTGACTATCTGTTTGGGGGTGGTAAGCTGAGCTCATATTGAGTGACATGCCCACTTGTTTGAAAAAATTCATCCAAAATTTTCCATTAGATTTCGGATATCTATCATTGACAATGACTTTTGGGAAGCCATGTAATTTGTGGATATTCTTGCAAAATATATTTGCAATTTGTTTTGCCGTGTTTGTCTTTTTTATTTCCATGAAGTGTGCAAATTTGGTTAATCGATTAACCACTACAAATATTTTGTCCTTTCCTTCCGATGGAGGTAACCCATCGATGAAGTCCATTGATATCTCTTCCCATTTTTGGTTGGGAATGTGCAGGGTGTGAAGTAACCATGGGGTTAAAATATTTTCACTTTTGTTCCTTTGGAATTTGTCACATTCTGCCACATAATGCTGGATATATTTTTGCATCCCCTTCCAGAAAAATGCTCTTCTTGCATTATAGTAAGATTTGAAGAATCCCACCTGTCTTGTAGCTGGTGAATCATGGGATTCCTTCATTACCTTATCCTTGAATTTAGAGTTTGAGTTTAAATAAATCCTCCCTTTATACCAAAGGATATTGTTTTTCCATTCAAACTTGGGGTCATGATTGGAATTGTTAATTATAGTGCTTACTTATGGGTCCTTGGCGTATTCACTTCGTATTTCATCTACCCATTCTGGAATTGCATCTGAAAATGGAGTAAGAGGTAATATCCTCATATTTTATGGAGAGTGAATATGCGATTATTTTATGGAGAGTGCATATTTTCTTTCCTCTTTTTGTGTATTATTTCCATGTCTAAAGCAACGATTTTTTCTATCCACTTCTGTTGTGTGCAAAATGTTTTATGTTGAAGTAGGTATTGAATACTATTGTGGTCTGTGCGGATCATGAATTTTCTCCCTAGTAGGTATTGTCGCCACCTTTCTAATGCTTCCATAATGGCCAAAATTTCTTTATCGTATGTAGACTTCAGTTGTTCTCACTTGTTTAATTTCCTGCTCTCAAAGGATATTGGGTTTTCATCTTGCATTAGTACTACTCCCAACCAATAACCTGAAGTGTCACATTCTATTACAAATGGTTTGGAGAAGTATAGGGTAGCTTGTACAGGTGTGGAGGACATAATTCATTTCAAATATTCAAAACACTTATCCGCTTCTTCACTCCACTCGAATGCATTCTTTTTTAGAAGCTTGGATAAGGGTGCGGTTATGTGCGCATAATTTCGGATGAATCTTCTGTAGTATCTAGTTAGCCCTAGGAGTCCCCTTAACTTGGAGATATTAGTGGGTTTGGGCCATTCTGTGATTGATTTGATTTTTTCTGGATCTACCTTGACTCCTTCTTTAGATATTACATGACCAAGATAGTTCACTTCTTCCTTACCGAACGTGCATTTGGACATCTTGGCGTATAACTGATTTTCTTTTAGAATAGAGATACTTAGGAGACTTGCTTTCTATGGTAAAAGTTTCAGACCCTGAAGGTGAACCAGACAGTGCTTCCTATGTTAGATGATAGTACATACTAAATAGATAGTGCATACTAACTAGATAGTGCTTCCTATGTGCTTCCAACACCGCAGGTTTGAGCAGAATTGGTTTCACCAATTGGGACTTATGAGGGTTTTCCAAAGGTGACTTATTTTAGGACTATTCAGCATAGCAAACTTGTACAGACTACCACATGTCACTGGTTCACCTTCGGGGTCTGAAAATTTTACCGCAGAAAGTAAAGTTCATTTGAGTGAAAGGACTTGGGAACGATACACTACTTTCTAGTCATGGAGGTGTGTCAGAATGCAGATGGGATCTCCCTGGGATAGGTGAAGTATGCAGTAGAGATCCTGATGAGGTTCAGGATGATGGAATGCAAGGCCATGACCACACCTACGGCATCGAACATGAAGCTATTGAGTGATGCTTCATTAGAGTCGGTTGATTCTACGATGTATCATTAGATGATTTGGTCCTTGATGTACCCGACGAATACAAGACCATATATTTTCTTTGCTGTGAACACACTGATCCAGTTCCTGATAGATCCGAGACATGTTCACCTGATTGCTGCAAAGCGTATTCTGAGGTACCTGAAGGGTACAATTGATTATGGGCTCAAGTATGAGGTGAATCAAAAGATTAACCGAGAAGGTTATGTGGATTCATATTGGGTAGGCGGTTCCATTGATATGAAGAGCACTTCAAGGTGTTGTTTCAGTATGGGATCAGGTGTGATCTCTTGGTTTATCAGGAAGCAATCTTGCGTAGCACTGCGTACAGCCGAAGCAGAGTATGTCACAGCTTCTTTGGCTAGTTGTGAGGTAGTGTGGACGAGGAAGCTACTATCTGATTTGTTTGATCTCCAGTTGGATGCTACTTGTATATATTGCGACAACCAGATTTGTGTGAAGTTGTCGGAGAACATGGTGTTCCATGACAAGTCGAAGCATATCGAGATCAAATATCATTAAATCATGGATATAGTGCAGAGAGGAGTAGTGAAGCTCCAGTATGTTGCGAAGAACGAGCATATAGATTATGTGTTGACCAAGCCATTAACCAGAGTGAAGTTTGAGTAATTTAGAGAGAATCTTGGTGTTCTCCAGATCGAGGTTCCTTCCAAGAGGAAGTGAGGAGTCCGTGAGCCTTTCTGACATGGTGGTAGGATTGGTTCCTCCCATGGTCATATGTAAGTGTTGTGCCTTTCTGACATGGTGGCAGGGTTGGTTCCTCCCATGGTCAGATGTAAGTGTAGTTCCTTTCTAATATAGTGGTAGGTTTGGTTTCTCCCATGGTTAGATGTAACTGTAGAGCCCTTCTGACATGGATGCTGGATGTGTTCCTCCCATGGTCAGATGTAAGTGCAAAGCCCTTCTGACATGGATGCTGGATGTGTTCCTCCCATGGTCAGATGTAAGTGTAGAGCCCTTCTGACATAGATGATGGATGTGTTCCTCCCATGGTCAAATGTAAGTGTAGATCCCTTCTGACATGGATGTTGGATGTGTTCCTCCCATGGTTAGATGTAAGTGAAGAGCCCTTCTGACATGGATGTTGGATGTGTTCCTCCCATGGTTAGATGTAAGTGCAGATTCCTTCTAACATGGATGCTGGATGTGTTCCTCCCATGGTCATATGTAAGTGTAGAGCCCTTCTGACATGGATGCTGGATGTGTTCCTCCCATGGTCAGATGTAAGTGTAGAGCCCTTTTGACATGGATGTTGAATGTGTTCCTCCCATGGTTAGATGTAAGTGCAGAGCCTTTCCTAGATGGTAGTAGGTGTGTCCTACCATGTTGGTGGATGTAAGTGCTGAGTGATCCTTTCTGACATGGATGCTGGGTGTGTTCCTCCCATGGTCAGATGTGAGTGCTGGGCCTTTCTGACATGGATGCTGGATGTGTTCCTCCCATGGTCAGATGTGAGTGCTGGGCCTTTCTGACATGGATGCTACATGTGTTCCTCCCATGGTAAGATATAAGTGTTGGGTGGGCCTTTCTGACATGGATGCTGGATGTGTTCCTCCCATGGTCAGATATAAGTGTTGAAGAAGGTGAAGAACTACATGGAGGCTAGGCCTACAACCAACATGAAAAAGGGCTGGCTCTGTAGACTGTGATGAGTAGAATTGAGAGATAGCACCATTTTATCGAGATAGCTGGAGAAGTGTCACGTCTCCATCCCTCCGACAGGCGAAGAGGATGCGACACCATGGCGTTAACCATTCGGGCTAAGGGCCCCATGGACATGTGAATTTAGAAAAATGCTAAAAAAGAATGCTGAAGCAAATGTATTGAACTAGAACATGCACACATGAACATTTATCATGCATAGATGTAATTGTTTATCATACACAGCTACAATTATTTATCAGGCACAGCGGAATCAACATACATTTATACAAGCATTCATTCAACATGTTCATCATAATCGTTAACAGAAATATGATTGCGGAAGTAAAATGAGCAAGATCACTTATCTTATGAAGAAGTCAATCCGCAACCAGCTACGTCGCTACAACGTTCCACCCAACCATAGGCCAACGTGCTCCTTAATCTCTCAGCAGCGCTGCCACCCCCGAGCCGGGCATGATTCTCCAAGGAATAAGGGAACAAGCAGGCTTACACATAGCCACAAAACACAAAAACATAGCCAAGCCAACACAGTTGGGTTTATCAGGCCATCCAGGGGCTGGGAAAGGCTAAATGCTAAGCTGGTGGGCTCATTACAGAGCCAAGAACACCTACACCAGAACTAGCCTTACTTCTAAGACACCCACACACACCCAACATAAGGAATCAGTCCCTTCTCTGCTACACAGTCCCTCAGGCCCTGCATTCCCTTCCATTGCTATTCAGGGGTTGTGGAGAAGAAAGCCAGCCCTCTAGCCCCGTCTGTGTGGTTTCCAGCCACGAGGTTTATCAAGAAAACCAAGCCCCCATCCCTGCTCCCAACACAGTCCGAAGACCAACCTTTGCACGCATGCAATTAAATCAGCAATTACAGCTTAACAAGGGAAAACCAATCCTGAGTCGTTCTTGGCCCTATCGTGGCCAAAACGGCTCCCAAGCGAATTACAATAGTCCCCAAACGTAACATCAACCACAATCACAACATGAGGAAAACAACAATCTGTCCTGGACAATTAAGAAAGCGGAAAATGACTTACACAGGCCGCATTGGGGAAAACAATACATACGCTCTGCCTGTGCGTGAACAACGAATAGACTCCTGTCCCCATAAATGTAAAGAAGACCACAACAAACACCACGTAAGGGAGACCACAGCAACCCTAAATCAGCCTAAGTAATAGCGCGAGTAAAAACCGGGTAAACTCCCGTGTGTGAGAATAATCAACAGGCAACGGTCCCTGTGTGAGGACGAATAGCTCCCAGCTTGTGCGTGGATGAACAGACAGTGGAGAGGATGTGCGCGGTGGAGTGAATGCAATCGTGAGTGATGGCGGTGGTTTCTTTTGCCAAAGTGAAGTCAACCGTGGGTGGAGTGTGCGTGTAGGCATGGACTGACAGTCCTGCCACACCACTCCCAAAACAATAACTGCCTCAACCACCAGCATCAATTCTCAATTGTGGTGGTTGGATAAAACAAGGAAAGATGACACATGGGTTTTTCCCTCATGGCCAAGGTTTGACTATTTCCCCACCCTTATCCTTGTGAAAATCATGCCCCTTCTCAATTTAGTTGTCGCGAGCGTAGCTGGTCGGGTTCATTTTAATTAAAAATGCATATGTACATGATGACAAAACTTAATATCTATGCCGCATACCTTGATACACCATCGGTGACAGATTTAAATCCAAAACATAGCATAACCAATCAATGGTGGGGCCTTGGCCTTTAGCTCCGCACCATGATCATTACAATATATATACATCATATGCATTTAATGCAATGGGGTCAAAACCGGGGTGTGACAAGAAGTGATGATGATGATGATCCAACTTTGATGATGATCCAGTGATGATCCAACTATGATGATGATCTAGTGATGATCCAGTGACAAAGTCTTGTGCTGATGAATTGTGTCAAGAGAATACCTTCCTAGTTAAGAGGGAGTGTTGATGTATTTGTAACTTCAAAATGTATTCACTTGTATATTTCATATATTGTATTTCATTAGTCCTCGATGTTCCTATCGGGAGAATCATTAATGTAATCAAGTCATGTAAATTCATAGAGGTTAACCCTCCTTGTTGACCAAGGGGAAAAGTTCTCACAGTTGTGGGGCACTAGGGTTATTAGACTTTCCTAGAGAAGTCGGCCCTGGTAAGCAATTTTCAAGTCGGAAACTAGTATAAATAGAGAGTGAGCCTCTCTATTTGTCACACACACTCACCCAGCTATAGCGCATAGGTGAGAGAAGAGGAGCTCGCATAAGTGTGAGAGAGAGAATAGTTGTTGGAGATCATCTTTTTGTCTTTGGGTTTTACTGCTGCCAATGGTGCTCATTCTATCTCTGAGGAAGTTGCGGGGTTTTCTCCTTTATAGTTTCCCTGAGGATAAATATTTGTTTCTACTGTCTCTTGTGATTGATTGCTGTGCATGTTATTCTCTCAGATAAGATCCTAAGTGCATATTGTATAAATGATAAAAATCTAACATACTTGTTCCAAACATACAAGATGGTCCTTCCATGTCTTACTGTATATGAGGATGTCATCGAAAAAAACTAGTACAAAATTCCTTAGGAAGGTTGAAATAAGTTGTTCATGGTTGCTTGAAATGTCACTAGAGTGTTAGTTAGCCCAAAAGGCATTACCTTAAACTAATAATGTCCTTCATGAATACGGAAAGCTATTTTTTCCACATCCTCTAGCCTTACTATGATTTGATAATACCCCGATCTCAAATCTAGTTTCAAGAAGTACCTTGTGCCATGAAGCTCGTCGAACATTTCATCGATGAAGGGAATGGGGAATTTGACTTTAATATTTATCTTGTTTAGTCCTCTGTAATCGATGCATAGCCTAAATGACCCATCCATCTTTCGTACCAATACTACTGGTGCAACATAAGGACTCCAAATTTCTGTAATCACTCCACTTATAAAAAAATCACGGATTAATCTTTAAATCTCTATATTATGATGGCGTGGATACCTATAAGGCTTAAAATTGACGGGGCTTGATCTAGAATTGATTTTGATGACATGCTCGATCTTCCTTTCTGGTGGTAACTCCATGGGGAGATATTCAAATACCTTTTTGTACTTTTGGATTAGTCCTTGGATCTCTGGTTGATCTGGCTTAACCCCTTATGAAGTTAATAATTCCATCTCTTGGAATTGTACAACATATGCTAGTGCTCCCTTTCGAATTAGCTCCTCTATTTTGTGGGATAACACAATTTGTGTGCGAGGGGGTTGGAACGTGTACAACTTGTATTTTTCTCCTTTCCATCTAAACTTTATAAAGTGTTCTTGGTGGTTGGTTGAGTAGGTACCTAGTTTTTGTAGCCACTGAATTACTAATACTGCATCAACTGTTCCTAAGGGTATTGCATAAAATTTTGACTCAAGGCTATAGTTTTTTAATTTCAACCTAAATTTGTGGCATTTTCCAAATTTTTTGATCTTCGTTCCATCTATGACCATTACCTTCATGTGAGGTACTGGATATATGAAAAGGTTAAGCCTCTTTGAAACACTTATGAGTACTTCCTGTGTTAAATAGGACGACACCATTATTATTTTTGATATGCCCTTTAAGTTTTGATGTCTGTGGTTGGTGTATTCCTGTTATGGTTGCGATCGATATCTTTGGTGTTTATTCATCTTTCTATACTGACAGAGGATTTTGGATGTCACATGTTTCTTCTATGTCATATTCATCGCTATCTAACTTTTCTTCCTCTTCTAGTTCACATTGATAAAGGTTTTTGGTGGTCTCTTTTTTCAAACATACATGTCTTGGGTCCGACTTCTCTCCGCAATATTTACACTTTCCTTCTTTCATTCATTGGAATTCTAAAGTGGGTTTGTTGTAACTTCTTAGATGTGGTGGACGGTATTTGGTGTCATTTTTGGTGTTTTGGGTGAGCTTTTGATATTTATCATGGTTTCTGTTCCACGCCTTTTTTATTTTTTCCTCAATGATATTTGCCTTGCGTCTCGCCTTGTCAAAGGTTGATAAATTTAGTAGCTCTAGTTCGTCCCTTATATAGGGTTCTAGTCTGTACACTTAATTTGTAGATTTTGACTATCTATGACATTTGACACATGTCGCCAACGTTTCCCACTTGTCGGTGTATTCATTGACGTCACCTTTCTGCTGCAATCTTGTGATTCTTTCAAAGACGTATTTTTCCTTGAAGTATTCAAACCTTTAAAAGAAGTCATGTTTAAATGTGTTCCAGTGGAGTGTAGTTTCCCATGTTGTAACCTTCCACCACATACACCAGTTATATGCCTGACCTTCTAGTTGCATTGAGGCATACTTTATCATTTTTTCCTCGGATATGATATTGTGTATGGAGAAAAATTATTATGCCTTGTTGATCCATGCCACCCTTTATTTTGTTTCGCCATTAAATTTTGGAAATTCTAACTTGGGTTTCATTTGATATCCGCCTATTGGTGGTCTTCGAGGAGAGAACATTTTTTCAGGATTTAGGGAATGATCGTGATCGGTCTCTTCTTATAGAATTTCCCCTTTAGGTGGAATTGTCTCGTGATGTTTTGTATTTGTTGAACTTGATGATGGTTGCTCTTTCCCTAACACATTGCAGATTTTGTGATGTCTTTTTCATCTAGAAACCGCATGATTTTTCTTAATCCGGTTTCGAAACCTAATGTTATCTCTCTTTTTACTCCTTCCATCTCCCAAGATACAGCTTTGTTGACTTCCTTTTTTACAGTGTATGATAATTATTCTTTGACTTTGTGTATCTCTTCTTTAGATTGGTCCATCCTTGAGGGTAAACGTTCAAGACTTTTAGAATCC